>PISX010001695.1:0-185433 GCA_004024625.1 Mellivora capensis | reverse complement strand
CTGTGAGTAGAGCCGCAGTGAACACGGGCGCACCGAGAGCCTTCCAGGTACTGATGTCACTTCTGCGCGATGTGTGCCCTGTTGTGCGATTGCTGGGCCGTAGGGCAGCTCTGTTTTTAACTTTCTGAGGACCCTCCGACTGGTTTCCAGAGGGGCGGCCCCAGCTGGCATTCCCACCAGCAGTGTAGGAGGTTCCCCTTTCTCCACGTCCTCACCAATGCTTGTGTTCTTTTTTTTTTTTTTTTTTTACAGATTTTATTTATTTATTTGACAGCGAGAAAGGGAGCACAGGCAGAGGGAATGGGAGAAGGAGAGGCATACTCTGTGCCAGGAGCCCAGCTCAGGGCTTGATCCCATGATTGAGGGGATTCTGACCTGAGCCCAAGGCAGGAGCCCAACGACTGAGCCACCCAGGCGCCCGGGTTCTGTTTTTTCCCTTGGTGACAGGCCGCCTTGTGGGTGTGCGGTGGGATCCAGTGGTTTCGGTTTGCATTTCCTTGTTGATTAGTAATGTTGAGTGTCTTTTCGTGGGCTTTTTGGGCATTCACAAATATTCTTTGGAGAGAGGTCTATTTAAGTTCTTCCCCCTTTTTTTTTTTTTTTTGATTTATTTATTTATTTTAGGGGGAGAGAGGGCATGTGTGTAAGTGGGGGAGGAGCAGAGGGAGAGAAAGAATCTCAGGCAGAGCATGATGTGGGCCGGATCCCACAACCCCGAGATCACGACTGAGAGTCGGCCGCTCAACCGGCTGAGCCACCAGGCGCCCTCTTGGCACACTTTTAAGCCAGTGGTGGTGGTGGTTGACTTAAAGGAGTAAGCTTTTCTCCAGTGTTCTGGTTAAACAAAGTTGGCATGAATTTTCTTTCCTGAATTTTCTGGTATCGGGCATGAGTATGTATAGACGTCTGGCAGGTTCTGTGTAATCCGTGTCTTCTGGTAGCTTCTCTTCGCTCCATTGCCTGAGAAGGCAGAACAGAATACAGTGGACTAATTTTCTGGTCTGCTGAGAAGTTGGGTGTGCGCACGTGCACACTTACAGAGAGCTTTCAGCGGGAGGAGCAGTGAGCAGAGACAACTGTCAGCTTCCGCGTGTGCAGGCTCCTGCCCTCTTGCCTCTCCAGGGTCTCTGGCAGTGGGACCTTGTGCTCACTCCGCAGGTGGAGAGGACTTGTGTCTGTACTCTGAGCTTCCCGAGATTTCCTGAACCTGTGCTCTTCACTTGCAGCACTGTGACCTCTGCCGTGTTCACCGTGGGAGATAATGTCGTCTCGGGCAGTGATGACCGCACCGTGAAGGTCTGGGATTTAAGGAATATGAGGTCTCCCATTGCGACAATTCGCACAGACTCTGCCATCAACAGGTGAGGAGCTGTTTGTTGTGTCTTGAAAGGGTGAATTATAAAGTCGTGTCTTGTTCATGTAAAGTCCGCGTTTAGTAGATCCTTGGAAGAGCCGTGTAGGCTTCTGGGGGAGTGAGTTTTTGGGGGGGTAATATTTTTATTGATCCTCTATTGCAAATTTAGTTTCTCTTTTTTGCTGAAACTTAAGTATAAAATCAGGCTGGTGCAGTGAGCTTCGTGGGCTAAGAATGGGCCGCCTGTAGGGCAGTGTTTGAGTCGCTGTGAGCGTGCGCACGTCACACGTGAGTGATGTGGTCTCTGTGCCGGCGCTGCCGGCGGCTGACACCTGCGGTCTGCTCGCGTGTTTTGCTTGGAAACGGGAATGGTGTGGAGGCGCCTACTGCGCGATGCCCTGTGAACTCACACACATGGGCCGTCACCACTTCGTATGTAACGCACTTTTATCTCTTCTTTGCAGGATCAACGTATGCGTTGGCCAAAAAATCATTGCCCTTCCACACGACAACCGGCAAGTGAGATTGTTCGACATGTCAGGTGTGAGGCTCGCGCGGCTCCCCCGAAGCAGCCGGCAGGTAACTGTGCTCCTGCTCCGCGGGTAGACAGAGCTGTAGGGACAACTTGGAGTCTGCGTCCCAGGTCACCACTGACAGGGATAGGCTGTGAGCCCCACATCGTTCAGTTGTCTAAAACAGGAGAAACTCATTTTAATAGTATATTTAACTTACGCATATATGATCGAGATAATACGATTTTAATTATAATTAGTATAACAGTATTAGAGGTTCTGCATTCTTGTTTTCCTGTTGTCTTTGGATGCTAGGTTTTCATTGGAAGTACTTGGTCTGTGTTTAGAGCTCATAAAATTTAAAGTTGAAACCATTTCCCAAGACCTCAACCGAGAGAATCAGGTTTTTTACAAACGTCCATGAGGTCGTGCACTCCGCGCCTCCCGCTCTGGTTTGCGGAGCTGTTCGCACGTGTGGTAGTGGTTTCCACGTTGGGAAGCAGACTCGGATCTTGGCAGGTGAAGGTGTGTGGCCAGGAAGCCGTTAGACGAGGAGTGCGGAGTGGCGTCTCCGTGTGCTGAGACCTGGCTGGCGCCCGTAGCCCGGCTCGTATGCGCCTGCTGGTGGGGGGTCTCTGAGGGCCACCTGGGCCCCTGTGCGTAGACAGTCCCTGGGCAGTTGGAAGTGAGGGGAGAGGCTGAGAGTGTGTGACGTGACGGGCCCCTTCCGTGGGGAATGGAGGTCAAGCCCCCTCCCCCACGCTGAGCAGCGTCTTTGCAGGCTCAGGGCCTAAGTGACCTCACCCCTGGCCCCTCTCCTTTCTTCCTCTCATGTTTTCTGTGTGTCATCACGACACATAGCTGTGTGGGCGAGCGAGGACCCTTGTGCGTCCCCTGAGCCTGCAGTCAGCGTGTCTGTCCCCCTGGTGCCCAACAGCCGCGGCTCTGCTGACCTTGGAGCACATGCACGTCTCCTCTCCGCGCACGACCTTAGACGGTTTGTGACCCTCAGGCCGGCCGTGCGCGGGGTGTGGCTTCAGGAGCGCTTGAGTGACGGCGCTCTCGGGACGACCGTGGGGGGCTCTGCTGTCAGGGGGGCAGCGCCTTCTTTCTGAGTGGCCCCAGCTTCTTGGGAGGCCTGTGCCCTGAAGACAGGACCATTTGGTCTGCTCCCCCCTTTCAGGGCTGGGACGTGCATTGTTGAAGATAAGGGTTATGGAACTTCTGAGTACACGTGATCGAAAAGGGCTCAGGAATTAGAGGGCCTGGTAAGACCTTCACACCCTCTAACAAAGGGCGTTTTTAACGCGTGGTGCCTGCCGAGGGTCCCTGGTGTGCTGCCCATGCAGCGTCCCTCGCACAGTGGCTTCTCCTGCTGACATGCCCGTGTGTTCCCCGACGTCACTGTGCAGCCTGTGAGGGCTGTCCCTGAGACAGCACGGTGCTGTGAGCGTGTGACTTCACACTCTGGCAAGGTCCTCCGCGAGGAAGCAGGAGTTCCCAGAGGTGCTCGGGCGCTAAGTCCATGGAGGTGGTTTCAGCCTTGTTGCAGCTGTAGAATTGGTCGCGCTTGGATGTATTCCCTTTTAAGGCGGTGTGTTAAACAGAGCTGTTTTTTAAGATTAGCGAGTGACATTTTCTGTCACTCCGACCTGTGCAGGCCTCTTCGGATACACGAATACGGTTTCCCAGCGGAGAGCCCCGGGCTCGCACTCCCGGCCTCCTTCAGCTGATGGATTTTACGAAGAGGAAACAGCAGCCCTTCCTGGGACCTGGTAGCGAGAGGGAAGGCGGCCAGCAGTGTAGACGTGTCTTACTTTGGGCAGAGCGTGTGGGGTGTTTCCCACAAGAGCCGTTCTGGCGAGGCGAGCACGGGAGTGCTGGGCGGGCCGAGCGGGGGCTCCGCGTGCGGCGTCTGGGGCTCACGGCGAGGACACGGCGTCCCGGGATGGGCGTGTAGCGCTGAACTGTGACACCGGGCGGGCGCGGGGCGTTTCCAGAGCACACGTGCCCACAGACCCCCCGGGGACGCATGCCCCATGCGTGTCCGTGTGCGCTCAGGCATCCCGCGGGGGACGGAAGGCCGGACTCTAAACCCAAGTTGGCTTCCGACCCCGTCGTGGGTGAGCGGCTCGTGCAGACCGTTGTTCTGGGCGCCGCGGGGTCTCGTCCCGCCCCCTTGCTAAGCACCTGCTCTCAGGCTTTCTGTGCGAATGCCTCGAGGTGACAGAGAATCTTCCACCAGTTCTTGTGCGGACTCTGGGGTTACTGCCGCTTAACGGGTGCGAGTGTGCTCTTCTCCTTCGGCTCTTAATGAAGACGGGGGATGGAGGTCGCCTCGAAGCCCTTTGTCGTGTGCACTTGCGCCTGCGGTGCCTTTACTCTGGGGCCTGTCGTGTGTCTCGCGTGTGTGGATAGCGCTGTTCACACGTGAAGGTTTCGCGGAGGGAACTTTGTGTCCTTGTGTGTTTTATTGGTACCAAGTTTATCTTCCTGGGTCCTTCATACCTGAGGCAGCTGTATGTTAAAATGGTCTCTGAGATCTTTAAATGAGTGTCATTTAACGCGCTCCCAGATTTCACCCGGCTCTGTTAAGAAACTTCAGACGCATCGTTTACCCTTTGTTCTCCTGAGCGGAGTCTCTGTCATCTGAGGAATCCCAGCAGGCTGTAGGTCTGAATCGCACTGACTCCTCCGTGTTCTGACGTCCCTCCCCCGTCCCTGTTCCCCGACGGCACATGCGCAGTGTTTCTGGCTCATTCCGTCTAATGCTGCTGTTAAGTTTTTTGTTCCAATTCAGTCACGTCGAGTGGTGTGGCGGTGAATTTGGCTGAGGATTTATAGCATGTAGGCCTCGGGAGCAATAAACTAATTCTGGTTTGTGTGATTGGAAATAGGGCCACAGAAGAATGGTGTGCTGCTCGGCGTGGAGCGAGGACCACCCCACGTGCAATCTGTTCACCTGCGGGTTTGACAGGCAGGCCATTGGCTGGAACATCAACATCCCTGCGCTGTTACAAGAGAAATAAGGTCGCCGGCGTCCTTAGCTGCGTTGTTCACCATGGACCTGTGGACTGGTGCCGCTTTTCTCATACTCGTCAAGCCCTTTTGTGAGAGTTGCACCCTGGAAAGGGTGGTTTGTATGTTCTTTTCTCATTGTACTGAGCTTGCATGAAATGTACAGCAAAATGTATGGTCACATGTCTTACTTTCGTCTTGTGTGTGTGTTGGCACCCTCTGGTCAGTGGACATGAAGCCCCCTTCCCTGTAGCACGTCGTGTGTCGTGAGTTCCTGGCGTTTGATGGATGACAGGAGGGCGTTACGTTTGCGTGATTCAGTGTGAACCGTGTACTTACTGTGAGGCGTCGGCAGTCTGTGGCATTGCTGGAGTCCTCGTACCTACCTCCCTTGTACCGGGAAGGTCACGGAGCGACATCTGTGTTGGCTGGCGATCGGCGGGCGTGATGGGAGATTTCATGTTTACTTCTGTCCGAGGGTTTAGCATGTGCTGTGCTGTAACTCAGTTCAACTCTGTATTCTGGTATAGTTGTGTAAAATTAACCTGGAATTGAGAACTTAACAAAAATAGAATGCCGACTTTGTAACATTTGGAAAGTGTTTTTGAAAACAAAAAGTTTCTGCTCTTTTTATAGAAGATCATTTCAATCTCCTGAGGTCTCATATTAGCAAATTCAAAACCAGGATGGTTCTAATCACTGATTTCAGATGTTAAGCAAAATTTAAAGCACTTTAGTTTATAGCTATGGTTATAAACAGTTTTTAGAAGTTTCAAATGACTTATCCAGTGAATGTGACTTGAGCTTTTAAAGAAGGCCCTGCCTGCTACCTGAAAACAAAACCTTATTTATTTTCTACACTTTGGTTTGCGTATTTCTAAATGGGTTCACTTCCTCAGTGGTGTTTGAGAGCCAACAATGCAAATAAATGAGTACTACCTCAAAATCAGTGTATTTGGAAAATGTGGGAGTCTCACTGGTGCCTGGCTAGAGCACTTCTCACTTACAGCTGGAATGCCGAATTCAGTTCAGAGGGTAAGAAAGACAATCATAGCAAACGTATCCTGAGGACGAAAGCTCTCCCATTAGCCGACAAGGTGGTAGCGGAAACCATGCTTCGCAGGGTACAAGATGCTCCTGTTTCGGCAGCTGGGACCCCTCTCAGCGCCAGTCCCTCCCACTGCCTGGGCGAGCCCGTCACTCTTGCCTTCTTAGGAGTCACTGTTGTCTGGTGTTTGCGAGTTCATGTTTCCTGCTCAGTTACAGCTTTGATCAAGAGCCGTCTCTGTGTCCTGCCCTCCTCTTTTTAATACTTTGAATGTGTCCACTTGGAGAGGCACAGAGGGTAACGATGACTTGATCACAGGTGTCCCCCGCCTCCCAGTGGTCACCGCGGCACACCTCCCGGAGCGCCGTTGGGCGAGGTGTGTCAGCAGAGCGTGCGGGCCGCCCTTGGTCCTGCGTGAACACGCCCGTCTCGAGGCTCCTTTGGCTCAGGTCCCATGTGCGGTGGCTCATCTTAGGAGCTTCAGCCCTGAATTACCTGGAACGATTCTGAAATGACTCACGTCTGGAAGGGAAGAAGGGGCAGGAAACCCGTCAGGACGTAGTTAGAGCTAGCTGAGGCTGCCGGCTGCAGGGCATACGGCCCGTGCTTCAGAATGGCTTTCTTCCCGAAGCCGGCACCTCCCCGCGCCACACCTGAGACCTTGGGCCGGAGCTTCCGCGTCCAGCCCCTGCCGACCCGAGCACGCCACGCCCCCGGCGACAGAGTCTTGGGCTCCTGTTGTATTTTATTTTGAATGTCTGGGTGTTTTAGAATCGTTGTTAGGAACGTTGAAAAATGTATACAGACACAGCGAAATCAAACTTAAGGACCAGATCTCTGCCAGACTAAAAAATTTGGAGCTTTTAATTCAACATATCTGGTGGCTATTCAGTTCTCCGCGGACTGGTGCCCTCCACGTCCGGCAGCTGCTCACCTCCTCGCTAGCAGGAGGGGCTGGCCGCCTCCCCTCTCCCCCGGCTCCGCGAGGGCACGGGCTCCCTGCTGTTGGCGTGAGCTCTCAGGAGTAGGACACCCTCCCGCCAACCGCCGTGTTGTCCTCGGACGCGGTTCCCTTCAGCTGCTGCTGGGGACTCAGTGGGGGTGTTTTCAGGCGTCACGGAGATTTGGGGTAGGGAGTGTACCTGTGTGCATGAATGTGTGTGCGTGGGCGTGCACGTACACACCTGTGTGGCTGGAGCGACGTCATGTGGTCAGCCACACGGGATCTCATCCGCAGTGTGCTTGGGAACGAGAGTGGTCTTGTCCTGTGTGCCCACATGTCCAGGACGTCATCTAACGGAGGGAAAACGTGTGCTTACGGGAACACGTGCACTGATAGAGAAGTTCCTAAGAGCTCTCTTGTTGGACTGAACAGCCGTCTTTCTCAAACTGCACATCGCTTTCTGGAGAGACAAAAATTCTGTACATATTTTGGAATTTGAAGAATCCTATGTACATCACTTGTTGCTTTTAAATCTGTGAAAACCGAATTTCTTTGGGGGAAAGTATGCATTTATAAGTGTTGTGTAGAGGCAAGTGTTTTTATTGTGTTGATGTAATTGTTTTTAAGTGTTGACTGTCTTCATTGCCAGTATGAGATTCATTAAAAACCCACGTTCTGTAATCACTGTTGTAAAAGTTTTATTTTATTAGGACTCTCTTTTCTTTATTATTTGACTAACTTTTTAAAATGTTTTGCTTTGATGAAATAACGTTAACGGCTGCTGAACACCATAGGAATGTGGAAATCGTATCGTAGTACTGCCCCCTTGAAAAACTTTTAACTTTGGACTTAACAGATCGGTTGTGTTCTGTTTCCTGTCCATCTGTTAGGCTAACGTGAGCGACGTGTAATTACGCTTCTCCATTGCAGCATCGCCGCCCCGCCGGTTTCTGGAGGGAGTTAGCAATTTGATAGAATGCTGGTGCTTGTCCAAGTTCCTCCGAGTTTCCTAAGATGTGTGTCCTGTCCTTACCACAGTTGAGCTTGTTTGAACGTTTTAAAAAAATTACAGTTGCAGGAAGCAGGCCCCGTTCATCCCCTGTGGGAGAATCTGGAATCCGCTTGCTCATTCGTTCCCACCCGGTGAGGGTGAGCGGAGCGCGTGGCGGGCGCCGGGGACCTCAGGAGGTGCTCTTACACGGCTTGCCAGAGTGCCCGCTTCAGACTGGTAGGGCTTTATTCAGTCTCCAGAAGGCAGACATTCACTAATATTATCTTTCTTACCTTGGTCTTTAGAAACGTGATTATTGTCCAAATTTCACAGTGACATTTTCAGTTACATTTAAAAGTTCATCTGTTGGGACGCCTGGGGGGCTCAGTTGGTTGAGCGGCTGCCTTCGGCTCAGGTCATGATCCCAGCATCCTGGGATCGAGTCCCGCATCGGGCTCCTTGCTCGGCGGGGAGCCTGCTGCTCCCTCTGCCTCTGCCTGCCTCTCTGTCTGCCTGTGCTCGCTCGCTCGCTCGCTCTCTCTCCCTCTCTCTGACCAAAAAAAAAAAAAAAAAAAAGTTCATCTGTTAGTCCAAAGAATCATGAAGGTGGGCTCCTGGCTGGCTCCGTTGGAAGAGCATGCGACTTTTTTGGTCTCGGGGTCATGAGTTTGAGCCCATGTTGGATGTAGAGATTTCTTAAGTAAATATTAAAAAAAAAAGTCACAAAGGCAAAACTTTGATATATCAGAACGCCACCAAAATGTGTCTCGCTTACTATGGCATAGATTTTCTGGTTTCCCTTAATAAATCAGTAGTGAGATCACTTCAGCAATTGGGAACAGCTCCATTGTTACATGCAACGTGTGATTTATGGTCCATGTGATGGTGGGAAGAAGCTGGGAATGAAATCCCACGCAAGTGTTGAGTATTTAAAACTAATTTTATGAAAACATATTTAAGCAGCCTTTGGTCTAAATGAAACCAAGATTAGGCACCTCTCAAGCTCTGAGAGCCCTATGAGGCCCAGGTGATGCCTGTGGGCTTTGTGGGCCTGGGAAGCACCCTCTGAAGCGGGGTTGGCGGGGGGGGGGGGGGGGGAGGCTTAACCAGGCCGGAAGGTTGACGGAGGTGTCAGGAAACAAAGAGAGCTCCTCTCTAACACCTGGCACTGCATCCCCGCACTGCCAGCACTGCCAGCGGTCTTCTTGTGCTCCACCAAACCCTCCCTTGCAAGTTTTGGAACCAGAACCAAAAGTTTGTGTGTCTCTAGTCACTTTGAGCTCGAGTGCTGAGAGAAAGAAGCCAGATTGATGAGCTCATATTGATGAGGATGGTTTTCACCAGTACTCCTTCTCTAACATACCTTCTTGAGATGCTGTAAGAAGAAAAAGTCATAGGAGTGCTTTCGAAATGGGCAAAATACCGGCATATAGCAAAAAACCGGTATAGCAACGTCTGGAGGTAGTGGTTTAAATTTATATTTTCGTTTGGCTGGGAAATTACAATTTTAAATTTTGTCTTTATTAAATATAGTAAAATTTCAAGGGTGACCACAAAGGAAAAAAAAAAAACTTAGGAAAGATAGAAAAAGTGATTAAAAGTGGTTACTGTAAGGGCGTTGGGAAGTGTGGTAACTGGAGCAGAGGTAATTTTTTAGCGTTTTGTTCTATAGGTTTAAAACTTTAGAACCATCCAATTAGGTCACCCAGTATTTGAAAAATTCCCACTTTATGCTAACAACAGAAACATAAAAGTCATGTAGTGGGGAAAATCTGACGAAAATAAAGGAACTTGAAATCATCCATGGAAATACTTAACACGTGAACAAAGACATTAAAAAAGACAAAATGAGAGACCATTATGCATTAATAGGAAGAGGCAGTATTGTAAGAATGTCAGTTTTCCCCATATTGAAGTAGATTTGATGCTATTCCAGTGCAAATCACCCCAGAGTTTTTTGTGGAATTGGACATCTGATTCTTAAATTTATTTGAGGCAAAGCCCAGGGTTGTTGAGATACTGAGAAAACAGGAGGAGGGAAGGGAGAAGAAAGCAGGGTTTCCCTTAAGCCCTGCAGGGCTGTAGCAGGTAGAATGTGGGATTGGCACCAGGATGGAGGAATTGACCCGTGAGGTTAGAGATCAGGTTGATTCAAGCATCTGTAGTAACGTGAAGTATTTCAGCTCATAGAGCCACGAGTCTGGGAAGAAAGTGGCCTGTGTAATTACTGGTTCCAGTGTTACTGGTTACTCATATGGGACAAGACTACGAATCTGGTCCCTACCTCACACCAAAGACAATTCAGCCTCATATATGAAAGGACAAACGGTAACTCTTAAAAATCAAGAAAATATTGGGACGCCTGGGTGGCTCAGTTGGTTAAGCGGCTGCCTTCGGCTCAGGTCATGATCCCAGCGTCCTGGGATCGAGTCCCACATCGGGCTCCTTGCTCGGCGGGGAGCCTGCTGCTCCCTCTGCCTCTGCTCGCTCGCTCTCTCTCTCTCCCCCTCTCTCTGACAAATAAATAAATTTAAAAAAATTTAAAAAAAATCAAGAAAATATTTATATTATTTTTTGTTTATTAAACAACTCTCCGAAAATGCATTAACCGTACTAGAAAAGATTGATACATTCAACCAGGTTAAAGATGAAGCTTTGTAGCCGTGTGGGATGGCTCCGAAGAGATGGAGGGCAGGGCACCGGTGACAGTTGCAGCCCGCCCAGCCACCGAGCACTGATGTCCGGGAGAAAAGTGACGTCCACGTTGCCAAAGCAGAGCCGGAAATTGGCAGCAGAATTGAGTAGGCATGTCGCAAAAGGGAAAATTTGAATAGTCAACAAAGAGGTAAATGTAGAAATTAAAGGAAAAAAGCCAAAATGAAATAACCTTTCACAACTGTTAGATTTGGGAAGCTCGGTCAAGCGCTTACTGTTGGAACTCCCGTGTGCTGTCGGCGTGAATATAAAATAACAGCAAATTGGAAAGTGCGACCTTGTTCCAGTGATCATGAGGGGTCTGTGCGGAACATGGTTTTCTAAGTGCGGTGTGAGGAGGCCACGCATGTCTGTTGCAACGAAGACTTCTGGCCGCTGACTGAGGGTAGGGGTGCGACACACAAGTCTGCATTTAGAGCCAGCCCGTGTGTAGTTCTGCTGCCCCGTTGGAGAGCTGCAGGGTGTCTGGACGTGTCCTGGGGCACACGAGAAACCACTGAGCACCATCAACAGGCTGCGGCGTAAATGGTGGCACACCTGTTCCCTGGAATACAGCCAATGAGTGGGCCGGACAGGACTGTGTGCGAGTGCGGTTCTCGGGAACGTAGTGTTGAGTGAAACACCGTTTGTACAGAGCACGAGCAAGCAGCCCTGTACATAGTTAGGTCATGTGTTTTGGACCTTGGGAGTGAAGGCTTCCAACTCTGCATGGTGTTCTCTGGGCGTGGAGCGCGGGGTGGGAGGTGAGGGCAGGGCTGGGACGAGCGCAGAGTGCTGGCCAGCTCCCGATGGCCGCAGTGGGTGCCAGTCCGTGTGAGCATCCACACTTTACTACTGCGGTGGCTTTACAGCGCTTTCGTTAATGTGCCTTGTCCAGTTAAAGTAATAATAAAGGAGCACTACGGAGAAGGTGCGCGCATTGCAAAGGTGGACGATAGCGTGGTGATGACGGAGGGCACTTTAATATTTTTGCCCGTGTCAAGGTCAGGCTTCTTACTCACTTCAGATATTAGCTCTCTTTCCACTTGCAAGCATGTACTTTTATTACTCTACAATGACCGATTTTTCAGTGGGTATGTGCCATGGGAGGAAAGACAAAGCCAATTTTGTTCCAAGATAATGTTCTTGAAAAAAATAACTCGCTAAGGAAATTGTAAAAAGGCTGTGTTACACTGTGTCAAAATTGTGTTGTTTTTCAAATACATCTTGGAAACCTTAGCTTTAAGGTGGGAAATGTAATAAGGATTTCATTTACCAGGTGTGATCATAAAACAATAAAAGAAGCTTTCTTGTGTTGCTCAGAAACGGGGACTGAAGTAATTTCAGATCCAGGAGACGGTCCAAAAATTGTGCTGTGTAACGGCCACATACCAGAGTAAGAACGTTTACTCCCACAGTCTGTGTTTCACGGAAAGCATTTATTTGGTGGATCAGTTTTGGTATATTTGTTTAAAAATATAATCATCTTTAACAGTGCTTGTGCATTTCAGACGTTTTCCAGCTCTGAATTAGTTTTCAGTAAATAACATCGGGACAACTGCGTGGCTCCGTCGAGTGAGCACCGACTCTTGGTTTCAGCTCAGGTCGTGGTCTTGGGGTTGTGAGATGGAGCCCCGTGTCGGGTTCCCCGCTCAGCTCGGGCTCCTGACCCCCTACATAAATAAGTCAATAATTTAAAAAAACAAATATCCTACTGTAAACTTCATTTTTTTTGCAGTGACAGAAGTAACTAAATTCTGTGATCAGTCCCTAAATGTCACATGAAACCAGCTTATTTTTTCTTTTTAGAGGCAGCTTTCTTGTGATAGAAGTGACACCATCTACCCCAAACATGTGCCGTGAGACGTGAGGTAAGTTGACGCGCTTGTCCAGGAAGTCATCACCACGGTCAGGATAATGCTCACCCGTTGGCCCAGGCCTCTGCGGCTCGTCCCTCCCGCCCCCGTGAACCCTACCGTCCCTGATGACCGCCAGGCTGCTTTCTGTCACTAAGGTTAATGTGCGTTTCCTACAGTCTTACATAAACTTCCTTGGGTAGTAGGTGCTGATTTTGGTCTTCCACAAAAGCTGTTTGAGGTTGAGTCATGTTCTTATGTGTCTTAGTCCTTTTTATGGCTGAGTGTCTCAGCGTATGGATGTGTCACATTTATCCGCGTCCCTGCTGGTGGAGACTCGGCTTGTTCTCAGTTTCGGGCTCTCACGAATGAGGCTGCTGTGGACATTGCTGAGCCCATCCCGTCTTCACGGACTCTGTCGTTTGCATCCGGCAGGCGTCTGGGAGAGGGCTCCCTCGGCCGCGTGGAGGGAATGTTTTTCTTTATAAGAGACTGCCGTGCAGTTCCCAGAGGGGTCCTACTGGACACCCTGGTTTCTGCTCTGACACTCGGAAGAGCTCGGAATTCTCTCTTCTTCCTTCACACCGAGAACAAGGGTGGACGGACTGAAGTCAGTGACTCTTCTTAGATGCACTAGAGAGAGGGGAGGGCCAGAGACCCCGGCAGAGATGAACAATCACCCAGCACCAGAGGCAGAAGTGTGTGGAGCGGGAGCCAGTCGGGGGCCTGAGGATGGGCACGCGGGAGGGCTGAAGCCCTGGAGCGCAGGCCGTGGGCCCTCCTGGATTCCTGTGGTGGAGATGGATGAGATCCCCTCCTGTCTGGCCGGGGAGGCGGGGAGGATAGCTGCCCTCTGGGGTCTGACACCACAGACACTTCCTCACCAAGGGAAAGGCCTCACCAGAGCTGCGCGCCCTGTCCCTAGCAAGGGGAAGGGTGCCTGAGAAGTCCTCGGAGGGCACGGCTCCCTGAACACAGGCCTCTGTGAAGTCACAGCAGACCGGGATGTGGCGGGAGGCAGCCGGGGGTAACTTGCCAGAGGCGCTGTGGGAAAGGCGGACGCCCTGGAAGGACAGATGGGGAACGGGTGCAGAGCGTCTGGAGAAATCCTGGAGGAAAACGCCCACAGGTGTGAGTGGCTTCGGCAGACCTGGCGTGGCCGGGGAATGAAACCCTCGAGACACCTTTCGGGTGTGGCGGTAGAAACTTCCCAAGCAGAAAAGTGAAGTAAGAGTGAAAGAAGCAGAGCACAGCGCCCTGGAGTGTGGGGCAGCAGCAAAACGGGCCGGAGCCGTGGGAGGGGAGGGAAGGGAGCAGGGGAAAGGTTTGCAAGCGTAGCTGAGAGTCTTCCAAAATTAACGACACAGACCGAGCCACAAATCAAGTGAGTGCCCAGCAGTGCAGCCCTTGGCACATCAGGTGAAACTGCAGGACGCAGCCCCCGACTGGCTCCGGTGTCGGCTGAGAGCTCCAGCCCCCCGAGGGCTGTGGAGGTGACTTAAATACGAGGTCCGGAGAGAGGAGGCGGACGCGCCGGGTGTTCTCCGCGGCGGTGGGTTATCGACCGCGGCACCGGAGACTAGTGACGGACTACACGTCGGCTTCGTGAACTTAAATTAAAAAAAAAAAAAGCAGAAAGTCCTGGGTGACACTGAAGGCGAAGAGCAAAGTTGAGCCGAAGCAGGCGCAGCTCCGCCGCAGAGGGGCCGCCGCCGGGGCGCGCGCAGGCAGGAGCGGGGGCGGCTCCGGAGGACGGAGCCCGGTGCCCGGCCTCGGATTCCGTGTCTGTGGGAGTGACGGGCAGAGACAGCCTTTCTCCTCCCGAAGTGTGCGAGGGGCGTTTGTACATTCGTCCTGCGGCCTGAAGTTTTCCGAATTCACCTGTTTTTTTTTTTTTTTTTTTTTTATAATTTTTAAAAGTAGATCCCGTTGAATTGTCTGCAGAGGGGTCCTGTCGCTCCCTCGCCTCGCCTTGCCACGTCGGCTGGAGCCCAGCGCGGGTCGGAAGTGCTGGCAGACCCCCCGCCGCGTCGTGTGCCAATGAGGAGACTCGGCTCTGCCAGGAGCTCCCGCGGCGGCCGTGCTTACACGTGCGCTCGCTCCACGGGCGGGATTCCAACATCGGCTCTTGAAGGGTTTTTATCAGGGACGGATGTGGGGATTTTCCCTGAGTGCTGTTTTGTGTGTTTATTGAGATAACCTATGATTTTTCTTTTGTAGTTTGTTGATACGATGCTTTCTATCGATGGATTCAGATGACGCTAAACCAACCGTGCATTTTTGGGATAAACCCTGTTTCGTCAGCGCACTAATTTTTATGTCGCTGGCCTTGATTTGGTATCGCTCTGTTGAGGATTTTGGTGTCTGTATTTATGAGAGATCCTAGTGTGTGCCTTGTGTTCCTGGACCATTGCCTGGTTTTGGCATTCGTGTAATGCGGGCTCATCGGATGAGTTTGGAAGCTTTCTTTTTCAGTTTTCTGGAAGATTTTTTGTAGAGTTGCTATTATTTCTCCCTTACACGAATTTATTGCTGAGGTAGCCTGGAGTCTTGTGTGGCTTTGTGTGTATGTGTGTGTGGGAAGGTTTTTCATTATAAATCAAGTTATTCAGATAAAAGGTTATTCTTAACAGTTTTTGCCTGAGTAAGCTTTCACAGTTTGCCTGCCTGCCTCTCTCCCTCCCTTTCTTTCTTTCCTTCTTTCTTGGTTTCTGTATTTGAGAGAGCGCTCACAAGCAGGGGGAGCGGCAGGCAGAGGGAGAAGCAGGCTTCCCGCTGAGCAGGGAGCCCCATGCGGGGCTGGATCCCAGGACCCTGGGATCAAGACTTGAGCTGAAGGCAGAGGCTTCACTGACTGAGCCCCCCAGGCGCCCCCACAGTTTGCTTCCCAGGGCTGCGTCCATGCCATCAGAACTGTGGGGTTTATCTGCATAAAGGTGTCCCCGTTACTCCCTCAACTTTCCGTGTCTCTGGGGTCTGTAAGAGTCATGTAGGCGTTCCCTCCAAGCCTCTGCTGCGATGCTGGTCACGTGTCAGTGTGACTGTTGAGTGTGACGGACTCCAAGGTCCGCCAGGAACAGCAGCGTTAGGCCTGCCTCGCGGTGGCCGCCAGGAAACGCTGGGCGGGAGGTCGGCGGGTGGGGAGCGGGGCACCATGAAGCCGGGCATGCCCGGGGCTGTGCGTCCTCTGCGCCCCGCCTTGTGCCCCCACACGGCCGCGCCCTTTGCAGCGGCATCTCTTAAGTGGATCCCACTTGAAACGTGGGAGCACCGGCTTCCCACCGAGCGGGCCCCGTTCCTGGCCACGAGCGGGTCACCATGGCCCGGAGCAGTGTTCGCAGGTGTCACTGGTGGGGCGGCCTCCTCAGCGGCCGCCTCGCCTCGTCTGAGCCGCGGCCCCTCCCGCGGGTGAGCGGTCTGCGGCTGGGTGGAGCGGCTCTGACGGGGGCTCTGGCGGGAGGAAGGGGAGGGGGAGAAGGGCCAGCTCCCCCAGCCGCTGCCCTGTCTAAACCCTTGGCCCCGACGGGCTGCCGCGTGGTCCCAGAGTCCGCGGATGAAGACACGGATGTTTTGGGGGCCGCGTTTGTGCCTGTCCGAGCGGCTCTCCATTTCGGGTCGGTCCGTAAAGAGCCTCCTCTCCACGACCCCAGCTGGGCCGCGATTAAACTCAGTGTTTTAAAGGAGCAGCGTGGTTCTGGCTGCCCCGAGCGCACGGCCTGCGGACGTCTGCCTGGCTTCCCCCAAGTTTCTGTTTGCAGTCTCTCGTTTCCCACGGGTCTCCGGACGTGCGCTTACCAGCCTGCATCCGCTCTCTCTTCCTCTGCAAATGGGACAGACGCTGCCCGTCAGACGTGAGCCAGTCACCGTGTGGGTCTCCATTTCCCTATCTGTGAGGTGAGATTTTGGATTTCCTCCAGTTTATTACGGCCGCCAGAGTCCCAAGATGCGACGCGCTTGTTCTGAGGGAGCTCGCAGTACAGGGAAGGCGGTGGGGGAGGTAAGAGATCTCTCCAGATGTCGAAATCCCGAAATACTGGGGCTCAGGGGAGGGCAGTGGCTGTGGTAATCGGGAATTTACCCGAGAGCGTGGTCTGCTGAAGGAGCCCCCTCGTGGGAGGTGCCTCGGCGCGGGCCGGCGCCGCGGGGTCCTGGGAGGCCGCGTGGAGCCCGGCGGTGGCAGGCGCCGTCCATGGTGCGTTCGGCCACGCGGGAGGGACGGACTGGCTACGGGTCATTGACAGTTTCATGGTGTCCTGAGCCTTGCTGGGGCCTTGTGTCAGCCCGGTCTCACCTGGTCCGGGGTGGCGTTTGCGTGCGGACAGCCTGCCGGCGGCGGGAGAGAGCCCGGGCGAGCGAAGCCCACGGCCCCCCGCGAGTAGTGGGACGTCGTCCTACAGATAAATAGAACATGCTGCCGGGTGTGGGCAGCCCGCCCGCCTGGATTTATGGCCAGACGAGTGTTCTCTCGTTTTGGTTTCTTTCTGTTTTGCTGTCTGAGGTTGAAAGAATCCTTGGAAACTCCCTGGTCTCACCGGCACATTCGCCTGAGCGACTGTGCCTTGTCCTCGAGACGGCACTGCGTCCCTTCCCTGCTCGTCCCGCGGGTTCCGTGCTGCTTGTGCCTTCGGTCCGGGCCCCCGAGGGCCGCGTGAGGGGGTCCCGTGTGGGGCGTTTGCACCTGGAGGCATGACTGGCCCGTCAGGGCAGGACCGTTGTTGGTTTTGAGTGACGCCCGTCGCCAGCCTTAGAACGGCCGGGAGTGAGCCCCCGGGCTCTCCTGGGCCCGGGTCTCCAGCCTTGCCGCCTGTACTCACGAGCACAGAACGGACTCGTCGCAGCAGCTGTGGTTTTCTTCGTTGGCCTGACGGCATTTTCATGATGTGATGTGTGCCGCGCGGCTGCCCCAGGCAGGGTTGTGGGGAAGGGGCGTCCTTCCACGGGTGCACCCACGTCCTGGCTGGTTTCTGTGTGTGGGCGGCCTTCTCGTCCTGCGAGGGGCAGAGCGCTGTGTCTCCTCCAGACTGGCCACGCATATGCGATGCCTTCCGGGGAAGCAGCCCCTGCTGGTGTCTGTCAGTGTGTGTGTCGGAGCGGGCAGCACTGGGCCTGCAGCAGAGACCCCGGGACGCCGTCCTTGTGTTGACCGGTTTCCCCTCTTCTGACTTTCCCTGTAAAGATGGGAGCACAGGTGAATCCCGAAGGGAAGGTGGGGGGCAGCCGTGTCTTCACAATCCCCGCCCCATGGGTGGTCTTCACGGGAAGAGATCGGCGTTGCGCTCACCTGGCGTTTGAGGCCCAGGAGTGTGTTCGAGGGAAATGTGTGTGTGAGAGGTGAGACAGACAGACGGGATAATAGACAGGGACAGAGACGGACACGCGGGGAGGGGCATCTGAGCCTGGCGGGCTGGGGCAGCCGGCGCTGGGGGACAGGCATCGGGGGCTTGGGGAGCGGCCTGCCGCTGCGGGCACAGGACGGCACTGGAAGGGACGCTCTGGGAGAGGCCATGTACTTGGCACTCAGTGATTGGCTTCTGCTTAACCGCCTCAGCTCCTGGCACACTCCTTTGGAGGATTTTTGTTTGTTTAGCACTTAGTAGGTGCACAGCCGGTATTTTCCCAGTTGAGGGTTTGTGCAGATGACTGCAGGGGAGAAACGGGTGATTGGAACTTGAGCAAAAACTGAGAGCCAGCAAGAACCAGGTGCAGCTCTAGGATGCCCCAGGCTCTTGAAAGGGGGACACTGTGTGGTGATTCGGGGGGGGGGTCAGTTCACTCATCGGGGGTACAGGACAGGAGGTCTCGTGGCCCAGAGCCTGGGCAGAGGCTCCTCACGCCATCCAGGAGTTGGGACGACCTGCGGGGGTCAAGCCAGACGCAGGGGAGGCAGGTCGGTGATGATGCCAGGACTCTGCGAATAGATACCCTCGAGAAGAGGGGGAGAGCAGTGCGTGGGGGAGGGCAGTGTGCCGTTCCCACGCCCTGGACCTCAGGTGTGGGGGATGATGCCCATGGCGCTGGGCTCCCTGCCCCGTGTCCTCCATGGCTCAGAAGATGTCCCAAAGTAGGAGCAGCCCCCGCACACCTGCGGACTCCCAGGAGCTTCTGTGCAGGCGTTCACCCAAGAAGGAGGGGCTCGGAGCTGCAGCCCTGAATCGTGGGAATAAACATTTCAGTCATAATCTATCAAAAAAATAGAGTGACATGCAGATTGAAACAGTCCAAGTCGAGGATGTTTACAAGGAAAACAGTTTTATAAAAAGTCAGCCTACGCCAGCATAAACTCGGGGAGAAAAATCCCTGTTCTCCGAAAAGGCCAGCACATGCCTAGAACGTTTTTTGTTGGGCTCAGAACACGCACTTACAACTTGAGAGACACTGGCCTGCTCACGGCTGAGCAGCTGCACCCGTGAGGGACCCTGGGGCTCCAGCCTTCCCGAACCTGCGTGACAGGTGCCTCCTGCAGCCGGGCTGCCGCGCCTCCACGCCTGATTCCCCAAGGAGGCCGAGTTTCTGCATGCGAGCTGCCTGCATGGGGGCGGCCGCTGGACCCACTGCTCTCCGTCCATCAGGGAAGCTGGGCACCCGCCGGGGTGGCGCTCGTCTGTGTGCGCTCTGGTGACGTCGGACGTCGGCGCACCCCCGGAAACTGTGATCTCTGGATGCACAGTTCCCAGAAGTTGCTCCCGCCTGCTCAGTGTGTGGTCAGGATGCCTGCGGCTCCCCCGAAACCTGCCCCATTTCAGCTTCTGCCCTGGCCCTCCCCTGTGCCCGGCTGTTTTCTCCTCGTCACGGGTCCTTCATAAATGGTTTGCACCTGAGTTCGGGGATCCGCGTCTGTGTCCGGAGCACCCCAGCCGGATGGCCGAGGCAGACCATGGGGCACAGCCCACGTCAGTGCGTGAGCACAGAAAGGGACCACCCCAAAGGAGGAGAGCATGCAGCAGGTGCCTCCCCTAGGAGGCCGCCTCTCCACAGGGCCTTGTCTGTCTGGCCCACTGCTTCTGGAGCAGTTGAATGCGCCGACGGGGCTGGCGGGTGACAGGGCCTTCCAACCTCAGGCCTCATCTTCCAAGGCAGGGCTGGATGCTCTGCCCGCGGGAGTTGCTGGATTTCAGGCGATGTGCCCTTGGAGCTGCTCAGATGGGAAGCAGTTGGTTGTTTAGTTGGTTGGCGTGTTACCAAAAAAGAAAAAAGAAAGAAAAAGCATTCAGTGGCTTTGGAGCATGCTTTCAGTTTGCGGCTTGGAAAACTGAAGATTTTCATCTGTGGAAATGTCTCTGTGTGATTTCGTACGTCAGGGGGTGGTGTCTTCATGCGACACGAGTGTGTCAGAGACCCACCACCTGCAGCCGCAGTTGGAACTGCGGGGTCTGCTTCCCCTGCGTGGCGGGGCTGTGCGTGGAGCAGGTGCTTGGCTCCGGCAGAGCGGCGAGAGCAGATGCGGGGGGAGGAGAGGTGCGCTTCCCCTGGCCGCAGAGGACAGGGCGTCACTCCCAGGAGGCCAGGTGCAAGCAGGATGAGCCTCACGGTCGGGGACCCGCATGGGACGCACCAGGCTTTGTGCTGGAGCCAGATGCTTTGAGTGGGTCAAATTGATGCTTCCTGGTAATTTTCTAAGTCCTAGTGGGGAGGAAAGGGTAGGATGCAGGAAGTCGTGGGCTTGCGTGCTGCGTCTGCAGGTGGGGTCTTATTCCCGCGCGGTTCTCCTGACCTTTCTAGAAGGAAAACAGCTCACGGCTCCGTGGCTGCCGTGTCTTCATGCTGCCCCTGGAAGGCTTGTGGCGCCGTCATCGTCCCTGGCTCTGCAGCACACCACATCCCGTCTGACGAGCCCGCAGGGACCTGACAGATACAGCACTGCTCTCTCTGGGGAGCCGGCACTGGTGGTGGGGCTCCTTCTGGATTAGGGAGAAGGATGACCTGTGAGCCCATTGTGGGTCTTGCTCGATACCATACATTTCTGGAGCCGTGTTCCTTCTTCCACACACTGCGATTTCTAGATGGGAGCCGCAGGAGTTCCTCCTACAGGGGCTGTGCTGGTGGGCATCGGGGCTCCTGGGTTGCCCCCAGCTCGGCGGATGAAAGCGCCGATGTGTGTCTGACGTGAGGAGCCCATGTGGCATCGTGTGGTGGAGACACTTTGCTCGGGGTGTTTCCTGTGTCCTTGGCTCCAGGCTGAGTTTCAGGACTGAGTGTGGATAGGTCGGGGTTAACTCGTCTGCCCGCCTCCCTTCTCACTGAGCTGGGGGGGAGGGACGCTCTGTGGAGATTTCCTGGCTTCTGTGGTGAGAGATGGTCCCACTGCGCCCTAGACGACCGGGCACCAGGAATCACTGTGCCCGCCTCTGCCCACCTTGGCACTGGGCTCACACGTCGGGCCTGCCAGTCCTGGGGAGACTGATGCCCCTCCTCGTCCTCGGGGGGAAGGTGATCTCCAGGGAGATCAGCTGCTCAGGAGCAGGGCTGGGTACGTTCCAGTGACCCTGCCGAGTGACCAGGGGTACGTGCACCCTTGTAAGGGCTGTTGTGTGTGGTGGTCAGAGCTGGCGCTGTGTCCCCTAGTCACCAGCAGAGGATGGCAACATGCGTGTGGGTCTGGCTGGTGGGCCGCAAGGGTTTTCGGTTCATGACCTGGTTCACGCAGCGTCTCCACAGTCTAATACATTGACTTGTTGGGTTCGGTGGCCTCTCCTGCACCCCTGATAAAGTCACGCGTGGTTTCTTCTGAGATGGTCCTAGGAGTGGCGCGATGGTGCCGATGGACGTGGAGTTCCAGAAATAACTCTCTTGGGGACTTGGGTCATTGCTGACTGTGCATCTCCAAGGTGACGGGTCTTGCGAGAATCCTGTGCTCCTTACATTAAGTGCTGTGTCCCCGTACGTGTGTGTAATGTGTTCCTGGTGCGCCACTCTTCAGTCCCCCCAGGGGACCCCCTGGCCTACCGGGCCGGTGGCTGCCGTGGTCTGTCAGCGCACGCACTTGATTCCCCGATGTTAACCAGAGGCCCCCGATAGCATCTTTCTTTGCCTTCAGATCTTGGGCTCCCAGGAACTGCGAAGCTCTGGTTACAATACCTTTGGGTCCAAGAAATTTCTCGGATCCCTGTGTGGGCGAACCCTGGGCTCTCCCTGGGTCGGGCAGAGCGTCATGTGTGTGAGCTCGGGGGCCGCTGGGGCAGCAGGGAGGGGCTCAGACGTCGGGGTTGGCACATCTCAGGCAGGTGAAGGCCTCTGGGGACCGGAGTCCTCATTTGTTGGACCAGTGAGGACAGACGCACCTGCCTGTCCGGCCGCGCGGTTCGGGAGGACGGCGAACGCGGGCGGCCCAGCACGGTCGAGCAGCCGGCCATGGAGGGTTTAAGGTCAGTGTCGCTGAAGCATGAGTCCATTTCCCGTCCTGCTGACAACCGAGTCCCGGAAACCCTTCAGGCAGGAAGCCCTGGGTTGGGTTGGCCACGGGTGTCCAGCGGTCCTTGCGTTTTGTCGTTTCCGGGGACTCGGCTCCCGCTCCCCCTTCCTGGCGTTTGCAAGCAGACACCCTCACGCGTGCCGGCGTGTCTCTCCTGACGGAGGCCTTCCCCCTCCTGAGGATCGGCCTGTGGCCTTCCTCTGTCTCTGCCCTTCTGTCAGCAGCCTCACTCCCTCACTCCCCGCTTTGCTCTGAGCGAGTTTGTTTCTCTCGCTTCTCCAGCACAGGATGGATCACGTGCAAATTCGAGGCGATTCTTAACTTCCCACCGGTCGCCTTCCTTACAGGCCCCGCACTGCGGGGTCGCACTGTGGCGAATGACACTTCTGTGAGGCTCAGTGCCCTGCTGGCGCGACCGAAGGGCCTCACGTGCCGGCGTGCCCGCGGCCGCGGGAGTGACTGCGTGCACCCGGGGGGAGCCGCGTGGCGAGGGGCAAGGCCATGTCCACGGGCGTCTTGGGTGTTTCCTCCATTTTAACTACATTTTCTTTTCTTTCTTTTTTTTTTTTTTAAAGATTTTATTTGTTTATTTGACAGACAGAGATCACAAGTAGGCAGAGAGGCAGGCAGAGAGAGAGGAGGAAGCAGGCTCCCCGCTGAGCAGAGAGCCCGATGCGGGGCTGGATCCCAGGACCCTGGGATCATGACCTGAGCCGAAGGCAGAGGCTTTAACCCACTGAGCCACCCAGGCGCCCCTTAACTACATTTTCAAATAAAAAGGGCTTAAAGTCTCCTGAAGGTGAGAGAAAAGTATTTTCTGAGAAATTGCTTTCATCTTAAAAAGGTACTACGCTGTTCCTCCCTCGGCTTGGTCACCCTGGGACTGGTGTTGTGAAATTAATGGTTTTTCCTAATCACCAGTGTAACACGTGACCTACAGAAACACCAGGCCTGGGTCCCAACTCCGAGGGGATCCACGAGACGGTTCCGTGTCTTCAGAGAAAGCTGGACGCCTTGTTGTACACGCGTTCACCTGCTTTCCACTCAGCAGCGTGACGGGAACGTGTTCTGAGAAGGCACAAGACGGTGCCCGTCCTAGACACATTGTGATCTGTCGCAGTGGACGTTGGTTCCCGCGCCACTGAGCGTTCCCTCCATGCACACGTGACTGTGTGACAGGCTTTCCCCCGCCGCGGTCGGCTTCGCCGCCGTCTTAGCGGCTCCCCGATGGTCCCTGGGCTTTCGAGAATCCAGATCGCCCTCCTGGCAGGTGCTCACAGAAGGGCCGTGTGTGTCAGCGCGGGAGTGTGGTGGTGTCCCCAGTGTGTTTGTGCGTCTGAAGAAGAAGTGGCGTGGAGCCCGTAGAAGGAAGGACTCCAGTGGTAACGGAGACTTCTGCCCCCGCTGCCGCGTGAGGCCGGGGCCGGGCAAGGCTAGGGCTCACGTCTTCAACTTTGTGCCCTCAGATGTTTGGTCCGTTGGGATTCTCTTCGCTGTGTCGTCTTGTGGGGGGGTCACATGTGTGTGCACAGCTCTCGTGCTTGGGGCCCCGGTTCCCTGCAGCTCCCGATGGAGACCCCATCGTGTCTCCGTGGAGATGGTCCCGAGCAGTGGTCCATGGCCACAGGGCAGTGTCTGCTGGCACGAGCACCTGTCTCCTTAGGATGAACGAGGAGGCGCATGGCCAGGGCCATCGGGCTTACCTTTCTCCCGAGAGGAAGAAAAGATCCTTTAAAGCTCAGAACTCTTCAAGGAGCATCACTGCGTCATGCGATCACGGAGACGAAGGGCGTGTTCCCGGACGGGAGCACCGTGTCTCATCTCCCTGCTTCGGCGGACCTCACCGTCCACGCGTGCCCCAGGTGGCTGTCCACTTACACCCAGTTGTGGTGGGACGTGTTTTGAGTCTGGGGAATGAGAGCTGCTCTTGGATCCACATCGCTGTCAGGGAGGGGCGATGGGGCACTGACGCCCACGGTTATGATAAAGCAACGGATGTTCCCCCGGCGCCGGGGTCTGTCAGACCAGGGAGACGCCTCCGAGGCTGTGGGCAGGTGGGCAGGTGACGGAGCCCTGGTGTGCTCTGCCCCAAATCGCATCAGCGTGCAACTTTCGTGAGACAGTTGTTGCCGGATGTTGTCACTGACTGTGGCCAGCAAGAAGTGTGCCGTACGTGAGTTCCAACGTAGGCACAGCCTAACAGCGTTGGGCCCGAGGAACCGCCGGGCGGAGTCAACTTCGCGGTGACCTCCGCAGGCCCGGCGGGTGGGCCGCAGGGCACTCCGTTCATGCCTGCCTTTGTGTGGGAGACTGACTTGGATCGTTCCCGAGCACCTGTTCTTTTTGATGCTGTCCTAAGTGGGGGCTTCGAATTTGCTTGTCAAGGAGATTGCTGGTGGCGGGAAGAAACGCGACTGATTTCTGCGGCTTGCTTCGTGTTCTGTAAGTACTGAGTTCTGTTGTGTTTGGGGGTGGGTCTTTCTGGGGACTTTCTGCTGTGGAATGATGTCCTCTGCACACAGAGATAATTTTGCTTCTTCCTTGCTAATTCTGATGCCTTTTCTCTCCTTTTCTTGCCTGATTCTCCGGCTGGGCCTTCCAGCGCTGCTGGAATATGTTGGTGAGCGTAGCACCCTGGCCTCCTTCCTGATGTCCGAGGAAGAGCTTTCAGGTTCCCTGTTGCTTACGCCGAGTGAGACCGGGGAAGGCACCTGCTTCCTCGCTTAACTGTGGCGTCTAAACAGTCGAGTGAAAGACGCAGAGAGGAGAAGGCTGGCTCCCAGGGGTGGGGAGATGGGTGCCCGGCGGGGGCTCCCCAGGACGCGTGAGCCCAGGGAGCTCATGCCCGGTGTGCGGGCGGCAGCCGCTAATCCCGCACCGCACGCCGGGCCGAGCCTAGAGCACATCTCAGGTGCGCTCCCCACGCCCACGGCGGCCACGTGTGAGGAGGAGGTGCGAGTTGGCCTGACCGCAGTGACCGTTCCACTACGTGTACATTGAATCTCCATGTCCTGCAGCTTCCACAGACTCGTTTTATTAAAGAACATGGATTTGGAGAGTTTCCTTATTGCTAGACACATCAGAGCGTGCTGTCCTGCCTCAGAAAGACCGGCAGGAGACTAACATGTCTGTCATCCCTGCTCTGGGCTGGCCCATGGGAGCGTGACAGACCGTGACCTGTCTGAGCCCCCGTTGTCCCCCGTCTCAGGCGGAAGCACAATGACCTTGGCCGGTGATGCTTCTCTGAGGCATTGGCCCTGCCATGAAAGCATCAGTGTCTGCTTAGACCTGCGGTTGGCTGTGACGTTGAGGCGGCTCCCCTGGGAGTCTGGCCACCCTGGCCCACGCGTTGTACCCCCAGCGGTGACACTGGTCTCTCCTCCAGCAGGCGGAGCGGTGGGCAGGTCTGTTCCTCCGGAAACTTCCTGCCCTGGTCATCGCTGTGCCCTGGGTGACACCGAGCGCTGGTGTTGGGTTCACACTCAGCGTTTTAAGTCTGGACCCCGTGACACTTTAGGGACCCTCTTCCCTCTTTGTGGAAGAGGAACCGTGGCTTGGAAGGCCAGGAAGGCGGACCAGACCGCTCATGCGAGGGGCAGCCCTGGAACGTTCGCCCTCTCCCCGCCCTGGGTGCCAGCTGCACTACGTGAAGATAAATTCCACTCAGCGGAACGGGCGCCTCCAGCGCATGCCTGCCCAGCTCGTGACGATGTGGAACACAGCGCCTCGCGGAGGCTCACCGATCCCGCTCTGAACCCCATTTTAGAGAATAGGAAGCGGAGACGCACAGGTTAACTGCTGGGGCCAGAGGCAGAATGAGGATGTGGCCACAGCGCTCAGGTCGGCAGCATTTAAGGGACCCAGTGCACGAGTGTGAAATGGCAGGTCTCTCTGCGCGGCACGTGTGTCCAGGGACATGCTCGCTGCTCGCACACCCTGCGTCGCGGAGCCGGGCCTTGTCTGAGTTCACGACGCAGAAACGAGCGTAGGGAGCTCCGTGACTCGAGAAAGGACAGGGTGAGCTCGTGGGGGAGTGAGGCTGTGCTTCTGCGTGGCAGGGGGGCGGGTGTGAGGACGGCCCGAGCGGCTCACGCAGGACACAGTGTGGGCTCCTGGGCGGCGCCGTCTGAGGCACGTTGTTGTCGGGTGGCACGGTCCTGGGCACCGGGCTGTGGTGTGGCGGGGAGAGCTTGGGGATGAGGGAACGGGGCAGCCCTTGGCAGGATGGCACGCGGAGTCAGGTCAGTGAAGGTCCCAGAGGAACCTGGGGGCCGTCGGAGGGCGTCCGGTCCCGGGCCGCTCACAGCTTGCGGAATGGGTTTTGTGAAGCTGGCGAAGGAGGGCTGTGTGGCCGGGAGAGCGTCAGACCACAGAGCCAGGAAGGGGGGCTGGGAACCACACGCGATGGCTTGTCTGCCCGCTGCTCAGTGCACACATGTGCACGTCCGTCACACCGAACACCTGCCGGCATGCGTGAGCACACAGTGTACGTGCATGTGCACACGCACCACACGTACTCACCACGCAAGGCACACACTGGACCACACGTGCAGCCACACAACACATACACACCAAGCACACACCACACCTCACCATGCAAGGCACACACCAGTGCACACGTGTGCACACACCACAGCATGCATGCCGCGCTCACATCCCCTGTGCACACTCACGCACACGTGCACCACATACTGACCGGGACACTGAGGAGCAGAAGTTGGGATGGGGCTTCCTAGGGGACCCAGAAGGGGGTGACGGCAGCCTTGTGGTTGAGGAGACGGACAAGCCCTGATCCCCAAGCCCTGCTCCTGGGCGTATGCACTGCGACCCCCCGCCTGAGTCGTCAGCCTGTCCTGCCCCTCGGGGGCCCTCTCAGTACTCTGCTGGCCCTTCCTCCTCTGACAGAGGGCCCTGGAGCTGTACCCCCCACTCCTTGAGACCCTCCATCTTCTCCTGGGTCACGGTAAATACTTAATGGTCTGTTGCGTGGGCAGCAGTATTGACTGTTTTCTCTTTTCTTCTTCCTAAACTGCTTGTTGTGGGCCTGTCCTAGCATGCACAAAAGCGGGGAGAACAATGAGCCCCTGTCCCCACAGCTGGTTCTGGTGCCATCTCGTGGCTCGTGTCCTGTGATCTCTGTCCCTCTCTGCTTGTCCTGTTGCAATTTTGGGCCCTTTTCGGTTTGTGAAATACAAGCCTCAGGAGACAGGGTTTGTGGCCTCCAAATCTACCCAGGGATTCTGTGCCATTGAGTAATCAATCCCGTTTTTAAAAAGCTGTGATATTTAGAAGTGAGACAATTAAACTGGGGTCTAGTATGGGAGGACACATGTCTTCACGAAGACTCTTAAGGATTGGAAGAGCCAGTGTTGGGGAAATGACTGTCCCACTGAAAGCAGTATACAGATTCCATGCAATCCCTACCAGAATTCCCGGGGCATTTGCTCCGAGAACTAAACATTGTATGGTGCACAAGAGACCCTGGAAATTGAAAGTCATCTTGAGAAAGAACAAAGCTGGAGGCTTCATGCTCCCTGAGTTTCAACCATATCATAAAGTCAGAGTCCTCAGAACAGTATGGCACCGGCACAGAAACAGACACGTCGATCAGTGGAACAGAATAGAGAGCCCAGAAATACACCCTCAACTCTATGGTCAGCTGATCTTCGACAAAGCAGGAAAGAATGTCCAATGGAAACAAGACAGTCTCTTCAACAGATGGTGCTGGGGAAATTGGACAGCCACATGCAGAAGAATGAAACTGGACCATTTCCTGACACCACACAAAGAGACTCCAGGTGGATGAAAGGCCTGAAACCACAAAACTCCTGGAAGGAAACAGGCGGTGAAGTCCTTGACGCCAGTCTTGGCGGTGGTGTTTTGCATTTGGCACCGAAAGCAAAGACAACAGAAACAGCAATAAACACATGGGACACCAAACTAGAAAGCGTCTGCCCACAGCGAGGGAAACCATCAACAGAGTGAAAGGCAGCCTGTGGAAGGGAGAGGGTATTTGCACGTGTGTCTGATACGAGGCTAATATGAAAAGTATATAAAGGACTCATGCAGCGCAACACAAAAAGACAGTCTGGTTAAAACATGGGCAGAGGATGCGAAGAGGCGTCTTTCCAGAGACGAAAAACCGGTGCCAACAGACACACGAGAGGACGCTCGACATCACTGACTGTCAGGGAGATGCAAACGGAAACCACAATGAGAGCCCACCTCACACCTGTCGGGACGGCTGGACTCAGCCCCACAAGCAACGACAGGTGCTGGTGAGGATGCGGAGAAAGGGGACCCTCTACTGCTGGTGGGATGCAAGCTGGGGCAGCCGCTCTGGAGGACAGTGGGGAGGGTCCTCAGAAAGCTAAAAATAGAATTATCCAGTAATCCAGGTTTTGGGTATCTACCAAAGAGCATGAAACACTAAATCAAAAAGACCTTTGCCCCCTTTGCTCCCAGCAGCTATGATGGGGAAGCAGCCCATGTGTCCGTTGAGTGGTGACTGGATGCATAACTTGGGGACATGTATATAAGAGAGTATTTGTTTTATGTTTATTGTATGTGATAGAGGATTTATAATGGGATTATATATATACACTATAGAACAGTATTTGTGTTATGTATATTGTATGTTATAGAAGATTTTTAATGGAATTACATATATACACACACGTATATAATGGAATATTACTCAGCCATAAAAAAGAGTGAACTCTTACCATTTGTGACGACGTGGATGGGTTTCTCGGGCCTTCTTCTAATGAAATAGGTCAGATGAAGACAGATACCATATGGTCTTACTTATGTGTGGACTCCAAGACCCAAAACCCCCAGAACAAACTTAGAGGTGCAGAACAGATGGGGGTGTAGGGGGGAGAATGGGTAAGAGGGGAAATTTTTTACAAAATTTGAACATACAGGAAGCATTCCACATTTTTGTCAAGGAGACTCCATATCCAAAAGCCATCGATGCCTCCAAAGTTAGCGCGTAAGTTTAATGTGATCCTGGTAGAAATCTCAGCAGGATTCTAGACGAATCAATCCAGTACAGCAGTGAGTAAGAGCAGTCAGAACAGTGAGGACGGGGAGCACGAGAAGGTAAAACTCGGTAGTAGTGGAGGCTGTGTGGACACGGGGAGGTCCAAGATGTGGGGACAGCGTCCACAGACGGGTTATGGAACATGCAGGAATTTGACTTTTTTATAAGGTTGGCATAAAAGGTCCGTGAGCTGCAGGACACTCGCGTCTCACCAGCTGAAGTTCTCGGTCATTCTGTGAAGTCCTGGGTCTCGTGCCACTGGTGCGTGCGTGCGCGATGAGCCCCGCCCCAGGCCCCGGGACGTGGGGTTCGTCTGAGCTGACTGCTGGGTGACGGTCCTCAGAGCCCGCCTCCCTTCTTGCGGCGCACGAAGCCCCAGCCGGAGGAGCCGCCCAGCAGGTCCAGGGTGGGGGTCTCGCCGCTCTGGGCAGTGGGTGGCCTGTCCTCCCAACTCCCCAGCGAGCTGTGTGATTTCTCCCGGGGCACGTGCTGCCTGAGGACGCACGGACCTCTGTCTGTCCCTGAAGCAGCTGGCACAGGCGCTGGGAGGAGGTAGGTGCTTTCGGAACTCAGCGGGATGCCTTCCAGCACGTGTCACGTGCCCGGTCGTCAACTCCGTGACACTGGAGGTGAAGAACGAGTGACCTGTGGCACGGCTGTGTCGGTTGAGAGAGGAGCGTGAGCTCCCAGGGGGCTGTCTGTGTGTAATGGCTCCCTTCCGAGAGTTTGACGCTGTGCACACCTCCTGCCCCTGCGGGAGCCCCGGGGTCAGTTTTGGCCAGGCCTGTCACGGAATTTCTGAAACCCAGCTTGGCCCCTGGCTTTGTGTGGAGAACTGGCACAGCACGGCCAGTGGTTCCGTGTGCGGCGCTCCAGAAGGGCAAGGCGGCGATTGCAAGAAGCTGTGCTGGGACCATGGTGTCCCCGGGCCCTGACGGAGGGACAGGACCACGGAGAGCAGCTCACGGCTCTGGGCTGGTTCTGGGGGCAGGGAGCAGTGGTTCCCACACGCCGACATCCTGGAGGGCTCTGTGCCTGAGTCCACCTTGGTCAGGATGTGGGGCTGTGTGCCCAAGGACAGGTGAGGTGCTCCGAAGACAATGCACGGGTCCGAGTGGACCAAATGGCACTTGCGCCACCACTTCCCGGCTGAGTACGGATGTCTGGGGCCCTTCCCGCACCTCTGTGAGTAGCGGTGTCCCGAATTCATTCATGATGGAGACGCTGGTGCACGGACGGGAGCGGGACTTCCGAGACCCCCCAGTCAGGTCACGGAGCGCAGGCAGACTCAGGCCGCAGGCCGGCCACTGCCACAGGATGCACTGCGCATGGGACCTCCTGCTGTTTTCCATCTGTTAATAAGATAGTTTCAAAGGGACACAAAGCCCCTAGAAGTGGCATTTCTCTACGAAATCCTTGAACCGCTTTTAAGCCGAAATAGAGCACAACTTCAAAATAGTGCCTTCAGCGTCCGCCTGTGATTTGAAGGACGTGAGAACACATCGGAGGGAAGAGCTGCTCGTACTGGAGTGAACCCAGAACGTGGCCAGTAACTGCAGACCCGTCCGTCCGGGCTCATTTCCTTCCTCGTAAAGGTGCCACCGTCTTGACTTCGGTGACAGTTCTCTGTGGCTTTCCTGTAAATACACTCCTTGGGTCACGACTGTGTAGACATTCCTGTGTCTGAACCTTGTGCGAACGACTCGTGCCGCATGTGTCCGTCCTCGCCGTTATGCCCACAGGCTCGCTCTCCACAACACGGGCTGTTCTGGCCACGCGCAACGGGCCAGACGACAGCCTGTCTTCCTTGCTCAGGGGTCACGTCCCAGTGCCGTGTCTACCTGTTCTGAGGGTCCCGGCTCGGCTGGGCCTGCTCACTGGCTCCCATGCAGTGTCTGTCCCATGTGGGGCTGGTGACAGGGTACCTGCGTCATGGCTACTGAGGTCTGGCTGTGGGCAGAGCTCAGCCGCGCTGTGGACAAGATTGTCCACGAGCTCTCGGCCTGACCCCTCCACCCTCGCAGCGGGGGTGATCTGGGAGACTCAGAGGAGGTGGCCAGTTCTGTAGGCCCTGACCCGGCGTTCACAGGCCTGGCCTGGTCACTGGAGGGGACAGCCTGAGGGGGTACGCCCACCGGCAGCGCGGCTCGCCAGGTCGCTGTGAGCGTTCCTGTCTCTGGTGGGCAGGCACCGCATTTCTTGTGGGGGTATTCCCGGAGGCTGACCTGCTGGCTTGTCCAACATCACTTGTCCTAACAAGCAGAGCCGGCTTCATGCGGGGGGCATCCCGCGGGCCCCGCGGAGCCGGCTTCATGCGGGGGGCATCCCGCGGGCCCCGCAGAGCCGGCTTCATGGGGGGGGCATCCCCCGGGCCCCGCAGAGCCGGCTTCATGGGGGGGGCATCCCCCGGGCCCCGCAGAGCCGGCTTCATGGGGGGGGCATCCCCCGGGCCCCGCAGAGCCGGCTTCATGGGGGGGCATCCCCCGGGCCCCGCAGAGCCGGCTTCATGGTGGGGGCAGGCCCATGGATCCCCGCCCTTAGCAAGCCTTAGGCTTGGTTCATGCTTTGCTCAAGAGTCTCTGATTTTTGGTATTTTTCTCAATAAAGATCCTGTGCTTTCACCTGCACTGGGAAATTTCGATAACGGGTCCTTCAGTTAGGACACAGTGTTCTCAAAGTGGCTGACCAGGTCACCTTTCACCTTCCGCCCGCCGTATGCGAACGTTGGGCATGTTTCCCAGGCCCGTGGCTGTGCCATGATAACGCGTTGTTTTAACCTGTACTTCCTTCCTTATGGAGGTCTTTCCGTGTCTTCGCTGGCCACGTCCTGTGTGCTCTGCTGTGGGGAGTCCCTGTCAGTTTCATCTGCTGTCAGGTTTATCAGCCGTTTCCTTGTGAGTCTGATGTTGTGTATCTTACTGAAATTCTGCCCTGTTCCAAGGTCACGAAGGTCGTTTTCTGTGTAATCTTGCAAGAGGTCCCACCCTCGGCCTTCCGTACGCCTGGAGTCACTTCACGCGCAGTGGGAACTGGACTGCGCCTTCACGCGTCTCCCACGTGCGTAGCCAGTGGCCAGCGCAGTGGTCTGTAGCGTCAACCTCAGCCACTCACCCCTGCCCGGCTGTGCCTGTGCGTCCCGTTCCGTGTCTGGGCTGTCATCCTTCTGCTCTGCTGTCCGTCCGTCCGTCCCTGGGTCGCTGTCTTAGTTAACCGAGCTACGCAGTCTGTATCTGGTAAGGCAGACCTAGGGTTTAAGAAAGAAGAGTGTTGGGATTTTTGGTTTGCATCTGCCGGGTCTGGAGGTCAGTTTGGGAAGAACTGGTGTTTTAAAATAACGTGCGTTCCAGTGTATGAACATGGGGTGACGCTTCGTGTCTTTGTATCTTTTTAGTGATTCTCAGTAAAGGTTTATGATTTTCCCCATAAAGGTCTTAAGCGTCGGTGGCTAGTTACCACTAGGTACTTCATAATTGTAATGGTTTTGTAAATGGCTTTTTGGAAGTTTATTATTTTTTTTTTAAATTTTTAAAGATTTTAATTTATTTGACAGAGATCACAAGTAGGCAGAGAGGCAGGCAGAGAGAGAGGAGGAAGCAGGCTCCCCGCGGTGCAGAGAGCCCGATGTGAGGCTCGATCCCAGGACCCTGGGATCATGACCTGAGCCGAAAGCAGAGGCTTTAACCCACTGAGCCACCCAGGCGCCCCTCGGAAGTTTATTTTTTAACTATTTGTTGTTCATTCAAGGAAATGCAGTTGTTTTTGTGTGTTGCTCTTGAGTTTGAAAATTTCTTGGAATCTGAATTTCTTTTTCCTATGTTGCTTGTTTTGGAATAACTTTGGACCCACAGAAGAGTTGAAAATGTAGTGGGAAGAGTGACTGTGCACTTCTCACCTGGATTCCCTGAGTGCGTCCATCACACACTACTGTGGCACCCTTGTCCTCGCTACGGGGTGACCCCAGGACCCAGCAGTCGGGGTAACTCCAGACTTTCCTTGGGTCTCACAGGCTTCCCCACTGTCTTTCTCTGTCTGAGGGCCCATCCGGGATCCCCTGTTGAGTATGGAAGTCTGGCTGCCTCAGTCTTCAGTCTTTGCTTGCTTTTTGTGGTCTTGATGATTTCGAAGCGTGTCGGTCTTACATCTGGTGTAATGTCCGTCAGTTTTGGTTGTCTGATGTCTTCCTCACGTTTAGAGTTGCGGTGTGGGTTTTTGGGGAGAATACCACATCCTCGTTGCATGTCAGGGACATGTCAGAGCAGGGTGACGTTTCCCTGGTGATGGTAATGCACCAGCCCCCTCTCTCCCCTGTGAAGTGGCCGGTTTTCCCGTCCATAGTCTGTTCCTTGCCGTGAATCACCAAGTCTCGCCCATGGTCAGGTTGGGTGGGGAGTGTCTCCTTGTGCCCCCATGAATCTTTCGTAAGGCTCTCCGTCTTTTCTCCCCTCCACCCCTTCCTCCGCCATTGTGCCCGTGTGCACTTGCGGACGTCTGTTTCATCCCTGGGGTTGGGGTCCCAGGCTTCGTGATTTGATTTCCATTTGGGGCCCTTTCAAGTTGCCTCTTCAGTCCCTGTGACAGCCCCATTGTGACGGGTTTCCTTTTGTTCAACATTTTCTTTCTTTCTGTTACAAAAAAATGTTCTTGGATCATCTTTCTCTGGCCCAACCCTAGAATCAGTTCTGCAAGGAATCCTGGAGAAAGGCCATCCTCCTTTCCTTGGAGGAGGCAGTTAGAAACCACGGCCCTGGCATGTGGTGTGCTCGGTGGGGTGTCTTTGCTCCTAGGCCCACCCGGCTGATGGAGTGAGGAAGGGTGTGTGGACTCGCGTGCGTGAACGTGGGTCTGTGTCACGTTTCTCTGTCATCATTTCTTTATCTCCCCCTCACCTGTCTCTACAATAAAACATGAAATTAAACCACTGCTTCTCGTGAAAGGGTGTATTTTTAAAAAAGATTTATTTATTTATTTTAGAGAAAGAGAGAAAGAATGAGAGTGTGTGAGTGGGGGCCGGGCAGAGGGAGAGTATCTCAAGAAGACCCTGCACTGGACATAGGGCCCGACACGGGGCTCAATCCCAGGACCCCGGGATCATGATCTGAGCTGAAATCAAGAGTCGGACACTCAGCCGACTGTACCCCAGGCACCCCACGGACGGGTATATTCTTTCTGATTCGCACCTTCTCCCTGACACGAGGAGCTGGGCTCGTGTGTGCACCGTTTCTGTAGCCGTCTCTGGGACAGCAGGAGAGGGTGTTCAGGATCGGTCACTCACCCCCTCGTGGCAAACACGGACCGACTGCAGTTCAGGGTTACGTACAGCTCGTGCCCTAGCGTGTGGGCAGCCTCTGCGTTCTGGGCCCGGAGCGGGCTGTGCTGCTCCTGGACCACACTCGTCCGCACGCCACTCAGGTCCGTCCTGTTCCGCTCTAGGGTTTCACTTCACGTTTGCACGTTCGCTCTTCGCGACGCGTGGTTCTGCGGGTCGTGGCAAAGGCGCAGTCATGTGCCCACCACCCCAGGGCCACACAGAGCCGTCCCGTCCCCCCAAAATTCCCATGTGAACCCCCTTAGCAGGCAGCCCGATCTACCCTCTGACAGCTCCTGTGGAACAGGAACAGAAGGAAACAAAATGCAACCTCTCCCTCCGTTTGTTTATGTCTGACACGCTTGCCTTTAATTCGGATACTTTACGCGTAAGTTACGTTGAACTTTCTCTCTACAAAATGTTATCATCTGTAAATCATGACAGCTTTGTTTCTTTTTGTCTGTTTCTGATTTTTAACTCCTTGTACATCTTTTTCCTTTTTCTTGAAAGCTCATTGTCTAGTGTCCTGTAAGGTCATCACACACAGTGCCGATGCATATTACATTGAGTTCTTGACGAACTGTATTTCTGGTGAATCATTTTTAGTGACACATTGCGTGTGGCTTTCCATGAACCGTTTTCAAGCTCTCCGATGTTCTGGAGCTGTTGTGCCTAAATGGATGGGAAAACTTACCTCTGTTCACCCGAAAATGTGCAGCAGCAGACAGAGCCTCTTCATCTATAAGAAAAGTCCATCTTTGGAGCAAGTCACAAAGATTGAGAAGCTTCATGACGAACCAAGGGGTTCACTCGGATGTGTAACGGTGTGCCGTGAAGCTTCTGAAATCGAAGTTGAAGCTTAGACTTTCCCTTCTCCCTCGTCTCCGTGCAACCAGAGCACTGGCCACAGAAGCAGGTGGCTTTGCCGGGGGCACCTTTGGAGTGGACCTGCCCCTGTATGAAAGCACTGAGAACACAGACAAATCAAGTGGTGGTCAAGGTCAGCCTTTCCAGAACCCTGGAAAATAGCCAACGGGTGCAGCAATTCAAGGAAAAGCACCCGAGTCTTGAATCTTGGTGGGAACAGTTGGTTTTCAGCGGGGCTCCCCTCTGCGGCGGCCTCCCTGTGACAGCAGCACAAGACGCCGCAGCTGGGCAGCCACCAGATGGGCGGAGGGGGTTTGGAGCTCACCAAGGCCCTGTCCCCAGAGCACTGCCACCTGACAGTTGTCAAATGTGGTCCCTCCCTAGGAACCTCATGCACAGCTTCTCACTGTGAACAGCCTTTTCCCCTGGGCCAGTTGTTGAAAAAAGAATCAGTAGCTGCTCACCATCACAGCTGCTGGTGTGACAGTAATGGGCAAATGCGCTTCCGAACGCTTGGACGGCTGGGGACATGGATGTCCACAGAGGGCTTTGGGACAGCCCACACACGCCCGTAGGACTGTGCACAACCCTGTGCCCGGGGAAGGCCAGAGTCGGTCCCGATCGTCCCCTCTGGCTGACCTGAGGCTCGGCCCAGGTGGAAGGTGACGGCGGAGACGGAGCCCCGCAGAGCCCGGTGGGACGTCAGAAGCCGCGCTTGCCTCTGTGGGTGCTGCGATCTCACTTGCCCACATCATTTTCTCTTTTTAAAGATTGATTTAAAGAGCGCGAGTGAGCGGGGGTGGGGCAGAGCGAGAGAGAATCTCAAGCAGACTCCCCAGTACAGAGCCCAACATGGGGCTCAATCCCGGGACCCTGAGATCATGATCTGAGCCGAAATCCAGAGTCGGACGCTTAGCTGGCTGAGCCCCAGGCGCCCCATGGCTTTAATTTTCAAGGGAGATGACTCGTCTGTTCCTACGGCAGGACTAGAGGGACTGTCTGTAAGTCCGAGTGTGTCTCTTGCATCTGTGTGGACATCTTTTATTACCCACTTTGATCCTCCGATTCTTTTTTTTTTTTTTTTTTACCTTTTTAAAGGATTTTATTTATTATTTATTTTTGGGGAAGATTTTATTTATTTATTTGACAGAGAGAGGGAGAGAGAGAGAGTGTAAGTAGGCAGAGAGGCAGGCAGAGAGAGGGGGGAAGCAGGCTCCCTGCTGAGCAGAGAGCCCGATGTAGGGCTCGATCCCAGGACCCTGAGATCATGACCTGAGCCGAAGGCAGAGGCTTAACCCACTGAGCCACGCAGGTGGCCCGATCCTCTGATTCTTTTGTAAGAGCCCTTGCAACTGTGTTGGGGCAGATTCAGATAACCCAGCATAATCTCTCCATCCCAGGATCCTTTATTTATTTATTTACTTATTTATTTTTTTAGGATCCTTAATTTAATCACACATGCAGAGTCTCTTTGCTCTTTAAAGTAGCATCAGTTCCTTGGATTAGGATGTGGACATCTTTGGGATGAAGAAGGCATTATCCTTCTCCTCCTCCTTCTCAAAGGACTTAACCCACACAAAGTACTTAACAACAGATTTGAATTGGCAGAATAAATAAACACTGAATTTGAAGATAAGTCAACTGAGATGATCCCATCCGAGGAACAGAAAGAATTAAGAGTGAAGTGAAGTAGAGCTTCAGAGACCATCAAGTGGCCAACATAGCTACAGTGGGAGTCCACAGGATAGGAGAAAGACGGGGCAGAGAGAATATTCGAAAAAATAATGACCAAACGTGCCAAATTTCATGAAAAATGTGAGTCTCAATGAACTCTAAGTAGGATAAACATAAACCGATCTGCACCTAGACACACCTTTATTAAATTGTTAAAAAACAAAGAGAATTGTGAGCAGAGCAAGAGAAAAACACCTGATCCCGTCCTCAGTAATAGTTATAAGCGACTTCTGATTGGAACGTGTGCAGGTCAGAAGGCATCAGGGTGACATGCTCAGAGCGCCGGGAGAAGCGCTCAGGCAAGAAGTCAGACACGAAAGGCCGACAGCCCTTCAGGAATGAAGGAGAACATTAGATGGTCCCAGATAAGCAAAGACTGAGCGTTTGTCACTAGCAGAACTGCCTTGCAAGAAACACGTCAGTCCTTCAGGCAGAAATGAAAGGACACTAGACAGTGACTCAGATGGAGTGCTCTGTTGGTGCAGGGACGGCACTGGGCAAAATCCAGCACTCTTTCCTGATAAAGACACTCAGCAAACTAGAAGTAGAAAGCAACCTTTCAACCCAATGAGGGGCACCTTGAACAACTTGCAGCTAACCTCACACTCCATGGTAAAGACTGAAATCTTTCTCCCTGAGATTTAAAATAAGACAAAATGTCTATTCTCACCATAATTTCCAACATCTTACTGAAGTTTCTAGCCAAGAAATTAAACAAGAAAAGTTACGTGGAAGACATAAATCTTGGAAAGGAAAAGATAAGATGGTCTCTGTATACAGATGAGATCTTACATTTAGAAAGTCCTGAGGAATCCATAAGAGAACTGCAGGAGCCCGTAAACAATTCCGCTCATTTATGGTCAGCTGGTTTCTGGAAGGGCGCCAAGGCTATTCATGAGGATGCACTCTTCGGGAAGTGATCAACCGTCTGGATTCCCACGTGCCACGGAATGAAGCTGCACCCCTACCTCACTCCATGTGTAAAAATTAGCCCAAAGCAGACCAGTCACCTAAGTGTAAGAGCTTAAGACTATACAACCCTAACAGTAAACATGGGTTTAGGTCTCGCTGGCTTTGGGCTAGACAGGAATCTCACTTTCTTAGACGGAAAGCAATAGTGTACACAACAGAAGGGAAAAAACAGATAAATTGGATTTCATTGCATTTAAACACTTGTGCTTCAAAGGGTATCAGGAAGGTGAAACAACGGGCGCCGGGGGTGGGGGGGCTCAGTCGTTAAAGGTCTGCCTTCGGCTCAGGTCATGATCCTGAGGTCCTGGGATCGAGCCCCGCCTCGGGCTCCCTGCTCAGCAGGAAGCCTGCTTCTCCCTTTCCCACTCCCCCTGCTTGTGTTCCGTCTCTCACTGTCTCTCTGTCAAATAAATAAATAAAATCTTAAAAAAAAAGTGAAACAACAGTGTACAGAGTGGGAGGATAAAAAAATCTTTAAATCATTTTTTTGTTTTTGTTTTTGTAGTTTCTGAGAAGGGACTAGTATCCAGAATATATAAAGAAATTGTGTAACTCAACCATAAAAAGGCAAATAACCCTAATTCCAAGTGGGCAAAGGATCTGATGGATATTTTTCAGAAGAATGCTGACCGGTGACTAGTCAGCATCAGAAGCTGATGAGGGAACTTCGCGGTTCTTGACCGTGCAGGGAGACACGGCTGACACCCGCTAGTGGGCGTGAATCGCGAAGACAGACCCCCGCCCTTCGACATAACACCACAGCGAGGAAACTGGGATGTGCCTGCGTTGCTGTGGGTGTAAAGAGAGGCAGCCACTTCGGGAGACGGCTTAGAGGTTCTCGAAATGTGAACTCGGGCATTATTGGCTGCTCTCGAAATTCCGCTGCTGGTGCATCCCCAAGGGAACTTAAAACTCTGTCCAGAGGGACACCTGGACGGGAACCGTTAAGCCGCAGTAGTCACGATGGGAAGAAAGTGGAAACAGCCGGTGTCCATCACTGACGGGGGTAACAGAATGTCCGTCCAGGGAATATTACTGAAAAACAAGTGGGGCTTGATGTTATGCTCAGTGGGAGAGGGTGGACCCGAAGGGCTACACAGCGTGTGAGGCGTTACACGCGGGGCTGTGGTGGGCAGAGGGCTAGGCATGGCAAGTCCGCCAGGAGCTGGCGCGAGCCAGTGGGGGGTGACAGCTGATGGCACAGCACGTCCTCCGGGGGGACCAGGGGTCCGGACTGAGACGCAGGGACAGCTGGTGTGCTGGCACCGAGCACGAGGTTCGCAGTGTGGAGGAGGTAACTTAAGGATGACGGACTGTCGACCTGGCATCGGGAGAGAGAACAGAGCGGCTGCTTCGTTTCCCCGAGCTGAGTGTGTCTCCCGGGGGGAGGGACTGTCGTCTTTCCTGGAACCCAGGTCCAGCGCTCCTTGCATGTGCCGAGACTTTGTCTCTTGCATCTCCGGAAGCACCTAGAAGGCGATCCTGGGGACTCTTACAGCTCTCGTTTTGGACATAACTGCCGTGAGCATGAGAAGTACCGTATTTCCTGCCAAAGGCTGCAGCCGTGACTGTTGAACACTGTGGGCCCCGGGCCGGCGGGAAGCCTCCATCTGCTTGGCCCCCTGGCTCCTCTCCCTCCTCCAGACCTCACCGCAGATGCTCCCCCGACAGCGCAGGGGGTCGCTGGGCCCTCCTCAGAAGGTGCAGGGGTCTCTTCCGCCCGCCACCTGGCCCGTGGGAGGGGGCGGCCGCTGGCAGGGGCTGGCTTAGCAGGTGCGGGACAGCGCTTGGGACGGGGTCTGTTCTGGCGGAACCTCTGGCTTTGGCGTTGTCGTAACTTGGACCTTTATGACGTTCTGTTTTCCCGATGAATCTGTCACCTCCTTGGGACCGGAGAGCCACGTGTTTTTTACTGTCTGTCAGGACTGAGCACGGTGGCTGCCTCGCCTGCAGCAGGGCTCTGGACCCACTGTTACCGGAGAGCCGGGGAGGTGGGGGCCCTGCGGTGGCTCCTTTGACTGCCTGTCTCGGTGCCCAGCGGAACCAGTTGTCGGGAAGAGGGCGACTCCAGGTCCGATGGCAAAAGGGAGCCACGCTCGCCTGCCTCTGATGCTACTGCTCACTGTATCCTCCCCCTCCCCCTCTCCCTCCCTCTCCCTCTCGGCCCCCTGCAGTCCTCCCAGCAGCCCCTCCATTTAGGCTCGGTGGGTCTCCTGCAGGCACATGAAAGGTTGGAGCCCGCAGGCAGCCGTTGGGTCACCTACCCAGGCCACGCAGTGAAGGCAGGTGTGTGTGACAGCATCCCGCGCTCCCTGGGAGAAGGCCACCTCCGTCCCACGGCTGGGGCCGGCGGGGATCTGCCTGGGGCCCGGAGCAGAACAGGGCACAGACCCGGGTCTCATCAGGGAGCTCTCCTCCCTTCATGGGATACGCGGTGGCAGGGAACAGGTGGCAGGCCTGCCCCCCAACAGCACAGCCTTGCTCTCCCCGTGAGCTTTGGTGTGGACGTGGAGCTGCAGGCACGGTCCTTCTGGAGCAGAGCTGAGCGGACTCCCGTCTTCGGCGTTTCTGTGAAGCAGCTCGGAGACTGGTGGGACCAGGGCAGGCCCAGGCCAGAAACAGGGAGAAGGAGGCACGAACAGCAGATTCTAGTCATAGCGAAGGTCGGGGGTTCGCCCCGTCCGGGCGCTGGACTGCGGTCTCCTTGACGATGACACGCTTTATTCTGCCCTCGACTTGGGACCTGCGGCCCCTTCAGACTCTTCCCGTGTTCCACAGCAGGGAGGGGGCTCCTCGGTGTGTCAGATGGACGCTCACCATTCCCACCGCCTCTCCCGTCTGCGGTGGGGTGTGCAAGCTCGTCATGGGCCACTGTGCCCCCATGCCCGCGACCATCCCACCGCCGCCCAGGGCCGCCGCTCCCACGTACGTTCACCCTGAGCAGGCACAGCTTCTCACGGACACGCTGGTCGCAACTGCTGGGGTTCGGAAGGGGACCATTCGTGTGGCTGCTGCTGGCCGTGACGGCCAGTAATCATGGCTTCCGTCTGCCCTTGTCACTGCAGCATCTCCCTCCCCCTTGGCCAGCCCTGTCTGCCCACAGACGGAGGCCCACCGTGGGCACTGGGAGGACTTGCCTGGTGGAGTGACCTGGGGCTCCTCCCTGGGGAGTCCGAGTGCTGCTCACCGTGTGCTCATGAGCTTCGGTCACTATGCGTGTCCGTCATGGCTGCACGAGGCATGGTGTCACCAAGAGACGCCCAGAGGACCCCCCCACTCCCCCGGGACCACAGGTACTCCGTCCTCTGCCTGTCGCAGCCCTCGTGACCATCAGGGTCCTTTCCCTCCCCAGTGCGATCGCTCCCTTTCCTGCTGGCCCAGAGGCAGACCGGGCAGCCACAGCCACTGTGAGACCCGCGTCCCCCTCGCCGGGCGTCCCCCCGAGCTGCAGGTTGAGAAGCACAGATCTCGGAGAGCCCAGTGGGACTGCGGGAGCGGGCGCACCCCTGCCCCGCTTGGTTCCAGAAGCATGTCTTCTGCCGGGTGGGGACACCCCCATGCAGTGGCCGCTGGCTTCAAGGGTCCACCAGCTCCTGGAGGACGGCGCCCGCCCTGTGCCTCAGCCGCGTCTGCGAGAGTCCCTCTTGCCGCCCTGTCTGACCGGCTGTCTGGTGGGACTGGCAGAGGAGGCGGCCCATCCGTGAGGTCACTCCACGTGCCCGGACGGGGTCTGGCTAAGGCGCCGCGGTGGGAAAGGGAAAACCCACATCCAGACTGTGGGTTGTTTCCCTCGGGACGGATGGCTACGCTTTCCCGGGCAGCGGGCTTGTGACGTGGCCCACGTGCCACTAGCGCTGGCTGCTCTGTGCTGGGGTGGTGCACTGGGCTCCTGCTGACAGGGCCTGTGGTCTTAGCGGTGGCTGGTTCCAGCCTTGCAGTGAGGGGCCCATGCTGGGCCACCACAGCCCCACCTCCGCCACCGTGGCTGCTTTTCCAAGGAGCCTGCTGCATGGGCCCTGCGGTGCTGGTGGCAGCGGTTGGCTGGGATCACCTGCCTGCAGGGGACCATCGCTGGCAGGCACTGGTCAGAAGAGTCACTTTGGGTCCACCCCATGAGCCCATCCACTTGTCTTTCTCCCAGACCTGTCTGTCCCAGCTGTGAACCTCCAACCCTTCTCCTTCCAGGCGTTTGACCAGCCAGGTCTTTGTTCACTCCGTACTCTGTGGGTTCTCTCCAGACCGGGTGGGTCTCCAGGCCGCTGCCTGCAGCCCGGGCTGGGGCCCTCCTCTGATGATGTCCTGAGCCCGGTCCTCATAGCTCGCCTCTCTGTGCGCGCACAGTGCACGGGCTCTGTCTTCCCCAGGTCTCAAGCTGGAACAGAGCAGAGAACGGCACGAGCAGACGTGGGAACGTCCGGGGCATGAGGGTGTAAAGCAGCTGAGTCTTACCAGTTCCAGGGGTCCGGCCTCCTGGGGGACGCGTCTGCTGCCCCTGGCCAGCACGCCCGGGGAGGTGTGGGGAGAGCCCACAGCGGGAACCACCCCTCCTGGCCGGTCTGGCTGATCAGCTGTCCTCGCCACCAGCTGGTCCTTGATGCTGGGGGGTACACTGCCATTTGTGTGAAAATTAGCCATTTCGGGTGACCCAAACTGAAGGTGAGAGGCTGCTTTGTCAAAAGCTGAGCAGAGTAGGGACGTGTGTTTGACTTCAGGCTGCAGTGGCTCAAGAAGGAGCCAGGCCCTGTGTGGACTGTGGCCCGCAGCCCAGGTTTGCCCCGAGGGTCCTACCCTGCCCCTGCGGCCTGAAGCCTGGTGGACCTGGGGCTCCCAGGGGACCCCGGCAGCCTCCCAGGGGCCTTACTGCCCGTGTGTCCCAGAGCCAGTGAACGCCGCACAAATCAGACCTGATGGCCGTGGTCTGACGAGCGTGACCTGGTGACCCCCACGGAGGCGTCTGTCGGCTGCCGGCACATCAGGGGCAGCACCGCGGTGGCGGGGCTCTGGTCGCAAGGGACATTCGTACACTTAGCGTGACTGAAAGGGGAAGCACAGCGACATCCGCTGAGAAGGTTAGGGTTAGGGTCAGGCTGTGCTCCTCTAAGAGGACGCACAGGGCAGTGACTGTGCATCCAGCAGCTGCAGAGTGTGAGCGTGTGGAGGGGGGAGGGAGGGGGAGGGAGGGAGGGAGGGAGGGGAGGGGAGGGGGGTCTAGGACGGAGGAGAGGGGGAGGGAGAGAGCTTCAGTGGAAGGGGCCGGTGGAGCCGGTGTCCGCGGCAGAGGGCTGGTCCGGCCCACGGAGCAGAGCAGGCTCTCGGGCCCTCAGCACTGCAGATGTCGAGGGACCTACAGGGACCAGAGCAATCCAGGGGGTCTCCCGCAGGTGGCGTCTGGACTGGGGGAGCTCCTGCTGTGACCCTGGGCCTGGCAAGGGGGGGATGGGAGTCCAGCATAGTCCCAGGCCTTCGGAACCTACTGGAAAGTGGGCCTTGCTGGGTAGCGGCTCAGGGTTGATGACCTCGGCCTGTCCCCAGGGCCCAGTGAGCTGCTCTGCGGGGTCTCGTCGGCACAAGAGCCAGCAAGGCCACCAGGAAGGAGGGTGAGAGAGGAGCCCGCTGCCCGGGAAAGCGTAGCCATCCGTCCCGAGGGAAACAACCCACAGTCTGGATGTGGGTTTTCCCTTTCCCACCTCGGCGCCTTAGCCAGATCCCGTCCGGGCACGCGGAGCGACCTCACGGGATGGGCCGCCTCCTCTGCCAGTCCCACCAGACAGCCGGTCAGACAGGGCGGCAAGAGGGACTCTCGCAGACACGGCTGAGGCACAGGGCGGGCGCCGTCCTCCAGGAGCTGGTGGACCCTCGAAGCCAGCGGCCACTGCATGGGGGTGTCCCCACCCGGCAGAAGACATGCTTCTGGAACCAAGCGGGGCAGGGGTGCGCCCGCTCCCGCAGTCCCACTGGGCTCTCCGAGATCTGTGCTTCTCAACCTGCAGCTCGGGGGGACGCCCTGCGAGGGGGACGCGGGTCTCACAGTGGCTGTGGCTGCCCGGTCTGCCTCTGGGCCAGCAAGAAAGGGAACGATCGCACTGGGGAGGGAAAGGACCCTGATGGTCACGAGGGCTGCGACAGGCAGAGGACGGAGTACCTGTGGTCCCGGGGGGGTGGGGGGGTCCTCTGGGCGTCTCTTGGTGACACCATGCCTCGTGCAGCCATGACGGACACGCACAGCGACCGTAGCTTCATGAGAGCACGGTGAGCAGGGGCTCGCATCCCTCAGGAGCAAGGGTGGGCAGTCCTGTCCTCTCACCTGAAGGTGTCTCCATGCTCCATTCTGGTCCCTGTCCTCCCAGAGTCCAAAGAGCTGATTCCTGTGGTTCTGCAAGGCGAGTGCACTTTGTGGGCTTGAGACACCCTGGAGCACAGCTGTGTCTGAGCCCGTGGAGGCCAGATGGCCCCGGGCAGGATGGCTGTCCCGGGCTCTTGCAGCCATTTCCAGATCCGAGAGGCTAGGGGCTGGGGCAGGCGGTCATCAAGTCCCCTCCTGCTCTCCTGAGTCCCATTCACCGTCCCTCTTTGTGGATGACACTCCCTTGGGAGAGTGCGTTTCTGTCACCGGTCAGTCCTGGGGAAAGAGGCTGTGTGAGTCGCTGTGGCGTGGACACCGGTGTGAAGGGTCATGGTTCTCACCCTTCCCTTTGCTCCTCAAATGTCACGCATCCCGTCACATTTTAGGAATCCGAATAGCCTTTGGTTACTTTCCTCGGAAACATACACTTAGTGTTTCCTGAGACAATATGCCATAAACTCCATGTTTTCTAAAGGGAATTCCTACCAAGAAAGAGAAATGGCCACAGCAGAGAACTGCCATCAGGCTGGGCCAGGTGGGAGTTGGCTGCCTTGGAGAATGATCTGGGTGGACACACAGGATCCTCAGGTTTGAGGAGGTCACCGAGAACCAGACAGTTCATTTCCGAGGCGAGTGGCCTTTCTCTGGCAGGGGTGAGCATGTGCGTGGGGTACCAGTGGAGTGTCCCTTCTGGGGCACACCGAGACCAGTGCATGGTCTCTGCCAGCAAACATCCAGGCTCCCAAACTCAGACCACGCGGGACACGTTACTCTCTGGTGCATTTGTGACTTGTGTGAACCTTCCTTATGCTTGGGCCTGCTATCTTCCTTCCTGGTAACAGCGGCCCCCTGTTGGGGGTAACTTTTTGCAAGACCTCCCCAGCCCCGACCCGAGGGACGGACTGTGTCCGCGCCGCCCTCGGGGGTCCGCAGACCTGAGGTCTGCTGTGCCCTCCTGGGATCGGGCCCTCCCTGCGGTTCGTGGGAAGTGTGGGCAGAGCGAACACCGTGTCAGAAGCCCCCTCCCTGCTGCCCTCCCCCCAAGGGCAGGTGTGGTAGAATTTCAGGCCCCAGTGCGTGAGAAGGACAATTTCAAACAAGCAGTGTCGTCTGCGGTCCCGACTGCCCGCGGGCCCTGGGCCCAGCCCACTGGCCATTCTGCTCCGCGCCTGGAGGGGCAGTGGAATGTGCAGCCCCGGGAGAGAGATGGGGTGCCCGGATGGACCCTGTGCTGCCCACCCCGTGCAGCGCCCTGCAGGCCCGAGGCCGGACACAGCCCGTGATGGGCCCACGTTTCACATGCTAGTGCAGATGTGGGTGGGGGGCTCAGTACGTCTTCAGTATTTGCAGTGCTCTAACTTTCCAAAACACTGGGGCCCTCTGAGTCCGCAGAGTCCGCCAGCAGCTCCAGAGGCCGGGGCTGACCGTTGTCCCCACCAGTGAGGTTGTCGGGTTGATGTGAGCCACAAGGGCAGCTCCTCGCCCCCCCGAGCTCGCTGATGCACGTTGTCGTCGGAGGACGAAGGTCGTAGAGTGGACGTGTGGTTTCTTCGCAGTGGGCGGGCCCTCTGGGAACGCTCCCTAGGCCCCCCCCGCCCCCCCCGGCACTCAGAGACCACCCCTGCCGAGCCCTGCCTGATGAAAGATGCCCAGCCAGGGAAGCACAATTCTGCTCTGTGTTTTTATTCACTTAATGGAAACATTCACTTATCAGATACCACTGAAGGGCAATGTACAGAATTTGGAGGCAAATTAACATGTAAATTAATACTTTAAGGTTTTAGATTTTTTTTTACAAATATTACAAATGTACATCCAGTATTGCCTTTCATTCATGCTTTTTATGTACATACCTTTGCTTAAGAATTACTATATATTAAGTTCATTTGCTTAAAAAATGCTGAAAATTAGCTGAAAACTAACTGGGCACTGCTGGGAAGGTGTGTTTTTTGTTTGTTTTTTATGGACGCATATACTGCAGAGTAGCAGAAACCCAATGCCGGCATGAAACGAGGCCGAAGAATCCTGATCATTGTATCTTTATCATCCCCACAAGTCTGAATTTGCAGTGACGAGCTGGGAAAATAAGGTATTTCTTTCTTCGGGGGCTGACACGGTCTGTAGTCCCCTGCGGGAATGCTGTTATTCTTTCTGGAGACCTGGCCATCGGTGTCCCTGTGGTGGGAGCTCAGACTAATGGACAAGTTCCAGGAGTCCAGGAAAGGACTCCACTAAGTCCCCCTGGGCTGAAGTCCCAGGAACCTGCGAGGCCAGCGCGGCTGAGCTCAGAGGTACCCAGGCCTGAGGCCGATTCTCGGCTACGCCGGGGAATCAAGAGTGTACGGTGGGGAGGAACAGGCACTGAAACGGGAGAGGGAAGGGAGGGAGGAAGAGGAAGATAAGGGAGAACACCGAGGCAGCCCTGTTGGGAGGTAAGCAGTGGTGGTGATGGGTCGCGTGTCTCCTCGCTCCAGGAACTGGGAAGTAGTGCTCTTCTCCGGGCCACCTCTCCAACACCCTGCATGTTTTGCATCTGTCTCTGCTTCTACACCCCCCCACCCTCTCACGGTCCTTTATCTGATTCAGAATTTGTGGGAGACGTTTGACAGGAGGGAGCAAGGTCCCCGCGTTGCCAGCACAGCCCTTTGAGCAGGACCACGGACAGCGGCAAGCTTGCCCCAGCTCTGGCCTGGGACGCCCCCAGCGCAACCCCAGAAGGGCAGGTCTGTCCCAGCCCAGTGCCGCCAGATGGTGGTACTGCCTTTCCTGAAACACAGAGCTTTAAGTCTTTCCCTCTGTCTGTGAGCTCCACAAGAGCCTGAAGCTGGGGCAGCCTTTCTAAGCAGTGGCCCTTCTTGAGCCCGGCTGGGTTATGGCTCCGCAGGCCCCCACCAGGAGAGGTGGTGGGCGAGCCGGGACAGGGACACTGGTTTGCTGAGGGCTGATACTTCTGTCAACAGAGGCCATAGTCCTCACCTCCCTTTGGTCTTTGTTAGGAAGGAGCATTTGTTGTGTTTTGGGTCAGTTAGATGATTCCATTAGAATGGCTTCTCTAAAAACAGTCGTAGACGTTTCCCTAAATTAAAAATGTCTAAGTTTCAAATATCCTTTTAAATTTTTTAAAACAAGATACTATAGACAAATCTTGAAATTTATAATCTAAAAATAGCATTTCATCAAAATACTCTATTCTATTCTGGGCATCGATATACCATGTATTTACTGTTTATGGCTCTCCAGACGTGGTAAACACTACACCAAAAAAAAATCCTCAAAACAACCGTTTAACTGTATTGATAAGAACGGCTTCCAGTGAAAAGGAAACTATATGAGAAATGACGTGGGAAAAACTCAACCTGACCTTTCCGAGGAACAACAAGACTCACGAAATCAGTAGTGACGTGTAGGTATATACAGACTTAAAGAGACCCACAGGAGTGACAGGAGTAGAGACCTGCAGACCCTCTTGTGGGCAGAAACCCCAACCAAAGAGACCCTCGATCCAGTCCCTGCGGAGAGACCGCGAGCGAGAACGGGCAGGCAGAGCTGCACGGCCAGGGCTTGCCCCTCGGGCTGCGTGCTGCGGAGCGGCGCTGACTGTGTGGCCTGAGCCAGGCGGGAAGCCTCGGTGGCGGCCTCTCCGCTGGGAGTGTGTGCCTCGAGGCAGATGTCAGTGGAGCCAACCCGACCGGGACTTGAGTAGCGGGGCTGGGTAGACACGTAGACGCGGCATGGGACGTGGGAAACGAAGGACTCGGAGCCACCAGGCGTGAAGATACCAGCAGGCTCCTGCCTCTGCCTGTGGGTCTTGCCTTTGCTGCCTTAGGGTGCCAGGAGGTGGCCCCAAGGTCACAGGCCCAAACTTTGCTCTCCCGGGGAAGCCTCTCAGGACTCTGACTGCCCTGAAAATGCAGGGTTGGCCTGGCCTCCAGCCGCACTGTGTGTTCCTTTGGGCTGTGAAGCAGAGTGAGAACCTCAGGCTCCCCGACGACCTCGTCTCTGGGCTGGCGCCCCTGTCTCTTCAGCCACAGCACATGCCCCAGCAGAGCCCTGCGACCTGGCCTCCTATGGGTGACCCGGCCCCGCAGCCCTGCCTTCCCTGCCCCCTGTGCCTCTCTGTCCTCGCTGCTGGACACGTGGCCCCCGGCCAAGCTCAGCCTCTCAACGGTGCTTCCCGCTGGCTTGGGAACGCCTCTGTCCCGACACAGCTGCTGCGCGGGGCCTTCCCCTCTCCTCCCGGGTGTCCCTGCCGACCTAACAGACGAGTCCCCACGCTGGTGCCGGTGGCTGTGGCTTTCCCCGGAAGGAGATCGTTCGGTGGAGTGTAGGTTTTCCTGGAGGGCCAGAGCCTTGGACGGGGTGAACGGTGACCCAGCAGCCGCAGCTGAGGCATCAGGGGCGTCTGGTGTTCGGCAGGTGGGACTGTCCGTGTCCCTGGGGTCGGGTCGTCTGGGTGGTCCCCGCGGTGCCCTGGGCGGATGGGCCCATCTGCCTCTGCCGTGCACGGTGCTGCTTGGCCGTCTCCTCGCTCCGGAAGGGGCATGGTTTAAGCGCAGGGTTAGAAGCGAGGGCTCAGAACGGGAGCCGTTGAAGGTCCCGGGGGAGTCCTCCGTGCGTCCGTACTTTCGGGGGCTCCAGAGAAGGGCGAGGCTGAGTCTCAGCCAGCAGTTTCATCCACGTTTCATCCCGGTGACAGTCCGACGGCCACGTGACGCCAGCTTTCATCCTGAACTAAAGATTGATATGCATCATCTGCTTGCACAGACTTTTCCCCATCTCTCATAACTTTGAGGAAACGTGGCTGTGTGCCCATTTTCTCTCCTAAGAGAAGGCGAGTGAGACGTCTGAGCCGTGTGAAGGCAGGAGCTGGTCCCCGCAGCAGCACCCCTGCTTGTCTGTGGCTCCTGTGGCCTCCTGTGGCCTCCTTGGCGCATCTGCGATCTCGACGTGCCGGGCGGCACACTGCTCCGCTCCTGTGTCTGGGGCCGAGGGGCGGTCCTGTGCTCTGGTCAGGGTGCGCACGCAGGGCTGGCCGGCTGGAAGCCCCTCCGGGAAGTCCCTGCCCCAGGACGGGACGCTCTGGAGCCGGGCTGTGTGGCCTAGTGAGTTCCAGGCGTGGCTCTTCCACAGGGAAATGAGAGGCCTGTCAGTCACATGACAGATGTCAGAGATGAGCTCGTGGTGGTCCACGTGGACAGTTCGGGTACCAGGATGGACCGACGGCATGGGAGAGGACGCCTGTCTCTGGCGTGCTCGGCGCCCGCGGCGCTCCTAGAGAGGGTGCCATGGTCGGGGTGTCTGACATCTGCTTGGAAGGGGACAGAATCCTGCCTCTTGCGGCTCAGCAGCTGCTGTGGTGCGTTTCGGCCCGGCCAGGCGGTGATCGGGGAGCCCGAAGTGTGGAGAGCTCGCAGCTGCTCGAGCCCCGGGAAGGGCTGCTGTGGACATTCCTCGGGCTCGCTCTCTGATGCACACTCGAGCTGTTGGAGCGTGGTCTGCAACGTGGTTCCCTTGTCACCTGCTGAGGGGGTGTGGGTGGTCGCTAACCTGGACGCGGCTGCCACAGACGTGGTCAGTGGCCGTGGACATCTGCCGTGGAGCCCGTGCTGGGCCCGGGACGGGTGTGGCGTCTGCAGGGTCTGTGGCACTCGGTCCTGGAGCCCAGGTCCCGCCTGCGTCTCAGCTCACTGGGCGCTGCTGGAAGGGTCTTCGTTTCTCTGGTCCGAGTTTAGGGTGCTTCAATACTGCGCGTCTCAAATCCGCCTTGAAGGGAGGTGGAGTAAACACTTATGTGAACAATGAGGATGGTCGAGCGTCCTGTTGGCTTCTTTGGGGAGAGCCCATGGCTTTTCTCTTCATTGTGGCTTATCCTGAAGTATCGTGCCAGCTTGTGCTGCTGAGAATCAGACGCGGTGCTGGGGCTGCGGGGCGGGGAGACAGACGGCGGGGGCAGACGTGGGGCTGGGGGCACAGGGAGGAGGGGACCAGACGGTGCTGGGGCCGTGGGGTTGGAGGGCAGAGAAGACACTGGAGGTGCGGGCGCGGAGAGGGGGTGTGGGAAGCGGCACCCCAGGCACTGCGGGACCAGGCTGCACCTAAGACCCTTCAGCCTGGACAGAAACTTTCCTGTGGACACACCAGGAGGAGAGGTTGGGCCGTGCCCGGGGCCTTCAGGTCTGGGGGAGTGTGGGTCCTGGCGGCGTGGGAGCAGCCACGCGAGAAGCAGCTCCTACTTCGAGTCTAGTTGCCCACGGAACACTGACCACGCGCGTGCTTCTGGAGCACCAAAGGGCGACGAGCGGGGGGGCCGGTGAGCACAGCCTGCCACCCCCGCCGCGCGCACACTCTGCTCCGGGAGCGCGGCGTCCGGGGCTCAGAGAGTCAGTTGGAACTGGTCCTGCTCGGGCGGCTTCCTCACCCAGGTGCCCAGCCCGGCCTTCTGGAATGCCTTGAACAGCTGCTGTTTGACTGCCTGGTAGGTGCCCGCGCCCCGCTTGGCCTCCCAGTACATGGCCGGCGTGTGCCCGGGGCTCGGGATCCGCGTGCTCAGCTGGGGGCGGGAACAAGACAGCGGGTGAGCCCACCAGACAGACGTGCCAGGGCCTCCGCGCGGGACACGGCTCCCGGCCGCCTGCCCTCGGCGCCTGCTGTGAAGCGGAGAAGCCGCACAGCAGAGAGGAACATGCGCACAGTTTGCCCCAAAGGAGCTTCCTTGACCGCACAGCGACCATCCTGGGCGCACAGGCGGGTCGGCTCGTGGTGGTCCCTCCCGGTATGCGCGCGTCGGGCGTCACGTTACCCACCCTGAGTCTGTCCAGTGTTAGTTACGTGTCCGTCTGAGCCCAGTAAAGGGGCGACTGCTCCAGTGGGCGCGGGCCATCCAGCGGCCCTGACGCGCCTCGGATGCGCCCGGGCTGCTCGGCAAGGGGTTTGAGGAGTGGGAGACGACAGACGGGTAATTTGCCTGCTGTTAAACAGGTGCGCTGTGTAGTTTTCTTTTGCAAGAGGGTCTGGGACTGTTGTTGGGGTGGGGTTGGGGGGGGAGGTCTGTGGGCACTAAAGCAGCATTGTGCAGGCGGGAGCTGGGGGCGTTTGGGTTCTCCTGCCAACCAGTTAGGAAACTGGTGGAACGGGCCGTCTCCTCTGTCAGGTTTCTAGGCCAGGACCAGGCAAGGCTCTGAGGCCAGTGTAGGCAGGGACCCCATGTGGAGAGGCCAGTGGTGCAGGGAACAGGGCCGGGAGGCCTGGATTCCCCCCGCGGGTTTGGCCCATGTCCTGGAACAGGTGCAAGGGGCCCTTTTGGTCAGGAAGACAGAATCAGTGGTGGTCTCTGGCACGGGTCCCTGCAGTGTGCGGACGAAGGACGTGTGGACGGTGCCCGGAGTGGGCAGGGAAGCAGCCGAGGCCTTGTGCTCAGGACAGAGCTGGGTCCCATTGGTGGCTCGTGGCAGGCACAGAGGTCGTGCAGGTGAAGGGCCACCCACACAACGTCCAGGGTCCCCTGAATTGCAGGCAAAGCTTATCTTAAGGGTGGGTGTGTGTGTTCTGTGCTGCGGGTCGGCCGACGCGCCCCACTCCCGTTTCTGTGGGAGCTGTTGCTGGATAAAGACGGGACCGTGGCACGGCTACTTCTGCGTTTACGTGTTCCTGATGCCTGTTCGTGTCTGTCTGGTTCTGCCACAGTCTGTTGTGCTTTGGAACGTGGACATCTAGATCTCAGCTTAAACTCTGGAGATGTAACCGTCCCCATTTATTGAGGAGGAAGCTCAGGACTGTTGTAGAAATGCACGGCCTCTGGGGTCAGGAGAAGAGTTGTGACCTGCGGCCTGGCATTTGCTCTTGGTGTTACTCGGGGGAAACCACTCACCTTCCTTGTGTCTCAGCTGGGAGTCATACCACGCCAGGAGCTTTCTCTGAACTTCCCTTACGGTGCCCTACGTGCAGCAGCCCGTGCCCTGTCTGTGAGGCGTCTAGGGCCACAGCCGCGTCCTTGGCTGCTGGCCGGGAGTTCCCAGGGCAGCGGCTGCGTCGCAAGTCAGCAGGGCCCAGGGTGAGGGAAACAGTGGGAGTGGCTGGGGGCCGTGGGTGCCCCTCGCTCGGACCATTGTTGGCTTCCTGGGGGCCCCTCCCTGTGCCCGCCGGGAGCCGAGGGCAACGGGGCCAGCCTCCCCCAGAGCGGAGCCCTACCTTTCCATAAAGCCTCGCCCAGCGTGCGGAGAACACGTGCTTGCAGAGCCGCGATGAGCCCCCGCAGCTCCTCCTCCCGGTGGTGCCGTCGATAACCTCCACGTCCGTGTTGCCCATCACCCAGTTCACGCTGAAGTGCGGAGGCTTCCCCGGCTGGCGCACGGCGGCGTGGCTCACTCCTGCCGAGAGAGAAGCGGCAGCAGCAGGCGTCAGGATTCCGGCCCCGGCAGGGCCCCCCGCCACCGGCCGGTGGGAGACCATGCCTGGCTGCTGCGCTGCTGGGAGGCGCCCACACCCCGCTGCCCGTTTTCACACGGGCTTGTGGCTTCTGGAAGGTGTTCATGGTACCAGACAGGCCCCGGGGGTTGTAATTTCAGTGAATGCGCGTGGAAAAGCCGAGGCGCGCAGGACAGAGAGCTGAGAGCATGGGCTAAGAACCAAGCGCTGCGATGCAGCAGCGGCTGCCGAGGTTTTGAGGCCTTTTCCGAAACACAAACACGAGGCCCCGTGTTCAGGGGTTACAGAGGATTTCCGGACGGCAGCGGGGCTCTAAGTCGATGGCGGGTCTAAGTTCGGTCACTGGGACGGCACTGGACACTGGACGTCACAGCCCCGGGAGTCCCAGGTTCCTAGCAGATGAGAGAAAGGGACACTCGGCGTCCCTACTCTGGGGCAGCGTCTGACCCCGCCTGGCCTCCGTCCCGCCCGCGGCCTGTGATGCCAAGTCTGCTGGGGGCCCTCGCTGGCTTTCCGGCGGGCCGTCCTGCTGCGGCTGCTCTGCCCGCCATCCCAGCGTGACCTCAGGGAAGGCATGTGAGGCGCGGGTGGGTGGGAGGAAAGGCCCCACCGTGCCGTCCAGCCCCAGACTTCCTGGTGCGGCTCTGTGCCCAGCCGCCGGGCAGAGGAGGGCCGCGGCTCTTGTTCTCCTCGGTGACGGTGATGCTGTGGGATCGTGCACAGCCCTGGACTTCTCCAGCACCACTGCTCCTCCCACAACCTGAGGAGTATGTCTGGAGCACCCCTCCTCCTGCCCACTCCTCCCCACAGAGACATCCCCATGCGCCCTTGGCAGGAGGGTGCCGAGGGTCCTCACCGGTGGCTCCCGTGTCGGGAGGGGCAGCTTTGGTGCGTTGTGCCTGTGCCCCCGCTGGGCTGTGGGTGTCCCTGGGGGGGCTGTGGTGTTGCAGAGGGCGTGGCTGGCCCTCGGGGGCCTGCAGCAGGTGTGAGGGAGCGACCCCGTGTCCAGGGGCAGCCCAGCACCCCAGGCTCTCGTGAGGGCAGCCGTCCCGTCAGCGCCCAAGGGCAGAGCTACAGACCCAGAGCCTCCTGCGGTGTCACCACCAGTCAGGGGCTTCCCGCACCATCCAGCTCTGCCACCTGCTCTTGCCGCAGCCTGACTCCCGACCGGAATCACCCGGCGACCTTCTCCCGGTCACGCATTGGCGTCCTGGGCTGATTCCAGCCGGACAGCTTGTTCCCATTCCTTGAAGCAATTCCCTGCGGCAGCTGCCCATGCAGAGAGGTGGGCAGGGGGACAGTCTGGCACACTGGCCGTGAGACGGCCCTGCTGGGCAGAGGGGAGTGTGGCCAAGGTCAGGAGTGACCAGTCACCAAGAGAGGTGTGGGCCTGCTCCAGAGCTGCAGGCAGCCAGGTCCTCCCTCCCGCCCTGCTCCCTCCCCTCCCCGTCCCTCCCTCCCACAGGGGAGGGTCTCTGAGGTCCATGTCACACCTCTCTGGTCCCCTGCATGTCCTCTCTGTTGTGGAAAGTGCCCAGTTTGCTGCCAGCTCTCGGCATATGGATGCCTGCTTGGAGAGGCTCGGCTGCAGCCCTGGCAGGATGTCCACAAGCGGGTTCTCCAGCTGCGCACATGGACGCAGGTAGAGAGAAGAGGCACTGGCTGGCGGACAGCCCCCCTGACCGTGGGTGGGCAGCTGCCGCCCCCCCCCAGCCCCTGACCCACCTTCTCTGGAGCTCGGGTCCCAGATGGCCGGTGTGTGTTGAAGCAGAGAAGTGTGCACGGAGGGAAGTAGTTTATGCTGTAAATCACAGTATGAAAATTGTTGATTTCCGAGTGTCAGGGCCCTATCAGTGACCAGGTGCGACGTGAAATGAGATTTTCGGTCCAGTAATGATCTTCATGTCACCAAGCCTAGGTGACCAGTGGGAAAGGTGGGGTGCGAGCCACGTTGACTCAGGAACCAGAAGCGGCCCCCATCCTGCCTCGGCGCCTGGTTTGCTGTTCCGCCCTCCGTTCCTTCCTGGGCTCTCAGTAGCGACACAGCGTTTTGTGGGAGGCCTGCCTTTGTCACAGGAAGGGATGAGGACCAGCGCGGGTGTGTGCAGAGTCCCCCCTGTCGTGGGGATCACAGTGCCCCACTTACATCGCACAGCCCTCTCCCAGGCCCTCCTGTTGTCCTGGGCATGCAGGAAGCAGCCCCCGCATTGGGGTTGGGGTCCCTTCTGTGTGGAGCACAGTTGGCGTCACGTGTGTGCAATCGAGTGCATGTGTCTGCGGGATTACGGTTTGTTCCTGGAGCTCCAGGGCTAAGGGGTCCCTCCTTAGTCTTTTGGGCGAAGAGTTCCCAAAGCAACCCGCAAGAACAGCGGTTTTCCTCTTCCTCCCTCCTTGCTCTCTCTCTGCTTCTGTCCCTGAATTGAGCCTAGTGAGGCCGTGCCGTTGTGTTTACAAAATCACGCGGGCGGTGATGAGTGACGGCCGCGTTCACACGCAGGGCCGCTGACTTGACCGTGCAGAGGTCAGCGTACAAGGCAAGGGGGTCGTCTCGCAGGATGTCCCCATCGGCCTAACCCCGCAGGCCACATGGTGCGGGCGGCCGGCGCCGGCTCGGTCACTGCGGTCACGGTGCCACGGGCAAGGGGAGCTCCCTCATGATTCACGTGCCCATGGGCCAGTCCCGCGGCCTGTTCTCAGAGGGAGAGACGGGCAGGCCTGGGCGCACGGGAGGCGGTGGGCAGCACGTGCCGCTCCTGCTGCTCGTGTCCCTTTCCCTGCACCTCCGGGTAGTGCTCCCGCTCTGTCCCTCTCCCGCCCTACACGCCCAGGTCGGCCTTCAGCGGGGTGTTGGAACGCTATGCTAGGTTCCTTCCAGGCCTGTGGACAAGTGCCCCCGGGGGGACACTTGTTTCTGCAGAGCCGCACACACGTGTCTGAGGAAGTTCGTTCATCGTGTCCTGATTCGTAATTGAGATCGGCTGCGCAGGAGCCAAGCTGGGCCTGGTGGCCGGGTGAGGGGCTCGTGTGTCTCCCGCTCTGGGCTGAGGACAAGGTGCTTGGGACTCTGGGGATGCGTTGCCTTCTCCTCCCAGGAAGCCACCTCTGGCCTGCACCGACTTCCTCCGTCGGCTGGATGCTGTCCATGGAAGGGAGGCAGCAGTTCCCGGGATCGTCCTTCTGGAAGCAGATGTGGAAACAAAGCCTCAAGTTCAAGTTCAGGTGCACAGCCTACGTAGAGTCCGAGGCGTTACCTGCTGCCACCCGCTTTCCTCGTCCTCCTTGAGATGGCAGCACGCCGGCACGTTGCACAGACCCACGCAGAAACACGTGTTACCTTCTCCGAGTCTGCGGCCTCAGATACCTCCAGGGGCCGAGCAGAAATCTCCGTCCAGAGGAAGATGGGACCACGTCACGGTCCGCCCCATCCTCGTCATGGTTTGGGGAAGAGCTGCACGTTCTGAACGCTGAAAGCACAGGCCTGTGTCTGCTGTGCCCCAGGAGGGGAAGAAGGTCCTCTTAAGAAATAAACTCTGGGGGACGCCTGGGTGGCTCAGTGGGTTAAGCGGCTGCCTTCGGCTCAGGTCATGATCCCAGCGTCCTGGGATCGAGTCCCACATCGGGCTCCTTGCTTGGCAGGGAGCCTGCTTCTCCCTCTGCCTCTGCCTGCCACTCTGTCTGCCTGTGCTCGCTCTCTCTCTCTGACAAATAAATAAATTAAAAAAAAAAAAAAGAAATAAACTCTGGGAAGACTCAGCCCTGTGTACCAGTGACCTTGGTTCAAGGCCACGGGGTCTGTTGGCGGCACAGACATCGGACTCGTATTTCTCACCGCGGAGCACCTGAGCCCGAGTCTGCAAACCTGCACCCTGACCTCCAGGAACGAAACGCGTCACAGTCACGCCAGCCGGCGTGGGTCCTGGGACGCCCGCCCTCACTGGGTGGTGACGGAGGCCCAGGGTTGCACTTCTCAGTGCGGTTCCCACCCGTGCGGACGTTGTGCTGTGACACGGGAGCCCGGTGTTCGTCTCCTGGGGCTGCTGCAGTGGAGCGTGGGCACAGTCGCCGGTTTGCAGAAAGTCACAGAGACGGACTCCCTGCTGGCTCTGGAGGCCGGCAGGTGTTGGGGGGCTGCAGCTTCCTCCAGCCCCCAGTGGCCCCCGCTGTTCCTGGCTTGGAGATGCGTCACTTCCACCTCTGCCCGTTTTCACGTGGCTTCTGCGCCCCCGCGTCTGTCTGTCCGTCTCTCTTTCCCTCCATCAGCCTCTCTCTTCCACAAATGCGTGTGGTGGGGTGTGGGACCCACAGACATAGTTCAGGACTCTGTCTTCATTTCAATATCCTTAACGTAATCACATTGATAGAGACCCTTTTTCCAAATACAGTAATTGCACGTTTCGGGGATTAAGATTTGGTGTCTTGGGGCGGCCAGTAGTCTGCTATGCCAGCATTATTGTGAATTTAGAGCTGGCCTCTGAAGCCCGCGTGCTGACCTCTGGCAGCACCGTTGGTGGGTGGGGGGTTCCCACTGGCCACATACGTGGACATCTCTTCTTGGCCCCTGGCTGAGGAGGGAAGCCTAGCATGGCTCTGTTTGGGGGATGGTGTGGTTGACCTCTGTCGGCGAAGATCTCGGTTTGGAAACTTGTTGACAAAGCCCAGGACGGGATGAGAGAAAAGGTGTCCCTGAAAGGTGGTGTGGCCAGGCAAGGACCAGACCCATGGCCGCTCTAACTTAGTGATACTGTAGTGCTTATTCCCACCATCCTGGAAGGAAGCCTGGCCTCCCAACCCCCTTCCCCATCGGACCCATCGCTGATAAGATTTGTGCAGCTCGTCTGTGCCACAGCCCACGCGGTCACTCATCCTCTCGGCAGCGTTCTGGACCCGGCTGGTATCTCCGAGCGGACGTGTGGGAGACCAAGGTCTCCACTAGCATGGACACACGTACTCTGCTGTCCTGACACACGGGACTGTCTCCGTGAAGATCGTCTGACGCTTGATTTAGTGACTTAGCGACTGGCGCGATTGTGTGAACACGGTAGACTTGAAGTAGGTTTTTTCTTAGCTTCGATGAGTTAAAGCACCTGTTAACCAGGGCCGTCACTGCCCTCCCTCTGCGCCACTGCCACAACCATTAGGTCCACTCCCACCCGTGGTGCTTCTGTGCCGGACCGTGGCCACATTCGCACGGCTCCCGTCACCGCGAGTCCCACCGCCACCACGACGGGCTGACTGCCGTGACTGGGAGCCGCGGGAGTGGATCCGCTGTCCATCAGTGACAGGGAGCTTCTTGCTGTGGAAATAGGCCTCGTTCTGCAAAAACCCGCAGGCACCTCTCTGTAAGAAGCGGTGTCTAAGATGTAACGTTTCTGCAGATCGCCGGCCGGCCCAAGGTGTTTAAATTTAATGCAGTTTCTCCAAATTAAGGCTACACAGGACATTCAGGAACATGATCTTTATGGGGAGTGAGGCAAGTTTGTATCTCAGGGCAACAATGCATCCAATGTTGAGAAATGAACGATTCAATACCGAGTCGTATGGCAGCAGGCGGGTGTAGACGAGGCCGCTGTGTATTCTGTGTGCCAGATACCCCTTGTGTTGTCCCTTACACACACAGACACCACACATGTGCACATATCACATACGCACACTCATCGCACATGCACACAACACACGCACGCATAACGCACACACATCTACACACAACACACGTGCACATCACACATGCGCACACACACAACACAATCACACATGTACACACACGCCCACACATTGCACACACGTGCACACCACACACACATGTGCACGCACGGGCATACACACACCACACACATGTAGACACACGCACATCACACATGCGCACACACACAACACAATCACACATGTACACACACGCCCACACATTGCACACACGTGCACACCACACACACATGTGCACGCACGGGCATACACACACCACACACATGTAGACACACGCACATCACACACATCGATGCACACACATCGCACACACACACCACGCACGCGTACACATATCACACGTGTACACACACAGCACACATGTACACGTGTACACACACATTGCACACACGTGCACACCACACACACATGTGCACGCACGGGCATACACACACCACACACATGTAGACACACGCACATCACACACATCGATGCACACACATCGCACACACATTGCACACGTGCACACACCACACGCATGCACACACACCACACGCATGCACACACACCACACGCACACACCACACACGCGTACACATATCACACGTGTACACACATAGCACACATGTACGCGTGTACACACATTGCGCACACATCACACACAGTTCTGCTGGAAGCGGAGTTAGGGCTACTGTAACATGGACTTGCAGATTTGGAGCAACTAACTTAATTCGGCTGTATTAATATCCTTTTATTCATTTTCATTAGCACGAACATCATTATAATTGACAGTAATTTTGTAGCTATTGTCTTAATAGAGCACATTTCAGGGTGGCTGTATGGCATGTGCTGGAGTCTGGAGATGGTGAGTGAGGACAGGCTTAGCTCTTTCTGCTGTGAGATGCTTGTTGGGGGTTCTGTGGGTTCCTGCAAGCTGGGGACACACTGTGGGAAAGATGTGGGAAAGACACACTGAGGCAGCCCCCCTCCCTCATCTGCCTGGTTGGTGGGGTATTGGCTGCCGTGGCTGAGAGCTGGTGTCAAGGGCGTGTGTGCGTGCCGTGTGAGGGAAGGTGCTGGGGCACCTGCTTGGGGGGCTGGAGTTGCCTCCTGTAGAGACAGTTTTCCCCACTGATTTTCAGGGACTTCCTCCCTGGAGTCAGTAGGAACAGGGCCTTATCTGTGAATGTAAGTGACAGCAGTTTAAAATGCATGGTCTTGGGGCGCCTGGGTGGCTCAGTGGGTTAAAGCCTCTGCTTTCAGCTCGGGTCATGATCTCAGGGTCCTGGGATCGAGCCCCGCATCGGGCTCTCTGCTCCGCGGGGAGCCTGCTTCTCTTCTTCTCTCTCTGCCTGCCTCTCTGCCTACTTGTGATCTCTCTGTGTCAAATAAATAAATAATAAAAAATAAATAAAATGCATGGGCTCACGGGACAACGCTGAAAGAGGCGAAATTTCCTCTGTGGCAGGAAAAAATTTGAATATTCCATTTTATAACCTGATAGTGAAATGGTTCTTGGTCCCTGTAAAGCTTGTCGTTACTTGGAAAGACATGGGACAGGGGGACTTCGGCAGAATGTGGCCCTCATGCATTAGTCGCTCTGTCCATTTGGGGCTTATGCCCCAAGAGCACCATTAATGTGTCCTTTGGTGCGCGTCTGCTGGGCTTGCATTCTGTCTGCCTCGACTGTTGTTTTGCCCTCATTTTAATTTGTTAATTTTTATTTATTTTTAAAAAACGTGTATCTATTCATGATTTTAGAGAGAGTGTGTGCACGCGCACAAGAGGGAGAGGGGCAGGGAGGGAGAGGGAGTCCTCAGCAGGCTCTGCACCCAGTGTGGAGCCCAACACGGGGCTCGATCCCACGACCCTGAGAGCACGACCTGGGCCGAAATCAAGAGTCGGACGCTCGGCCGGCTGAGCCGCCCCGGCACCCCTTGACCCGTTTGTAAAGGGTGTGTCTCCTGGGTCGAGGACTTCAGGTCGCGATGAGCTCGCAGCTGGCATCTCAGAGACACGGCTTTATTGTTTCCTGTCGTGAGAGTCGGTGGCGAGTCTGATTTGGACCCTCGGGAGCTGCCCTGTTAGTTCCTGACGCTTTCTAGGGTTTCTTCTGTCTTCTTGTCTGGTGACCATTTTCTTGCTGGGGGTACGATTTCAGAATGTACTTCTTGGGCCACACGGTGCCCCTTAGAGGTGACGACTGGTAAGTCCGGTACCTTGCTCCCCGCCGTGCCCCTGCGCTCCTTCTCCCTGCTTCTGGGGCACGTCATAGCGTGGGTCCGTCCGGCTTTCTCACGGCGTCTCTGACCTCCCCGTGGGTGGCTTACTTTCACGTATCCTCCTGGCTGGTCTGCGGTGCCCAGCTGCTTCGTCAGATGTGAGCCGGACGTCCCTGGGAGGGTGCCTTCAGGTGGGACGGACGATTCCGCCGGCGCGCGGGGAGCAGACAGATGACCCTCCACGAGCAGGGGCCTCGTACAGTCAGTTGACGGCTTCAGGATCCGAGACCGCAGCTGCCAAAGACGAGGGGGTTCTGCTTCCAGACTCGCCCCGGGCACGGCGGCGGCATCGTCTCCTGACAGAATTGCCGGCGTCAGACCGGTCCGCCCTGCACACGTGCGAGCCCGATGCTTCAGCCCCATCGCCTTCCTATGAGGAGAACGACTCTCCCCGTGGGTTCTGTTCGCTGGAGGGCCCCAGCTGGTCCACTGTCTTTCTGTTTCTGGGCTGCGCTCGGGGGTTTTCTTCAGGGGGTGTTCCAGTTTACTGATTCTCTCCTCAGCTCTGTTTATTTTTAAATTATTTTAAAGATTTTTAAAAAATTTATTTGTCAGAGCGAGCGAGCACAGGCAGACAGAGAGGCAGGCAGAGGCAGAGGGAGAAGCAGGCTCCCCGCCGAGCAAGGAGCCCGATGTGGGACTCGATCCCAGGATGCTGGGATCATGACCTGAGCCGAAGGCAGCCGCTTAACCAACTGAGCCACCCAGGCGTCCCAATTTTTAAATTATTTTAAAAAAGGTTTTATTTATTTGTTAGAGAAGGTCCGCACACACAAGTAGAGGGAGCGGCAGAGGGGAAGGGAGAAGCAGGCTCTCCATTGAGCAGGGCGCCCGATGCGGGGCTCGATCCCAGCGCACCGGGATCACGACCTGAGCCGAAGGCAGAGGCTTCACCGCCTGAGCCCCCCGGTTCCCCATCTTCAGCTGTGTTGAATGTGCTGCTAATCCTGTCCTCTCTGGGGCGCCTGGGGGGCTCCATCGGTGAAGCCTCTGCCTTCAGCTCAGGTCGTGATCCCGGTGTGCTGGGATGGAGGCCCCTGTCAGGTTCCCTGCTCGGTGAGGAGCCTGCTTCTCCCTTTCCCTCTGCAGCTCTCCCTGTTTGTGCTCTCTCTCTCTCTCTGTCAATTCAATAAAAATAAAAATAAAATCTTAAAAAAAACCCCTATTCTCTGTCACAAAAAGTTGTTTTATTTTCCTCTGCAGTTCCTATTTGGCTTCTTTGTTTCTTTCTTTCTTTCACTTCTATCTCTCCCTCTGCATTTTTCCTTTTGTTTTTTAAATCTCTGTTTTCCTGGTGAGCATGGTTGTAGTGAAGTCTGTGTCCGGGAACAGTGCTCTCTGACGTCATGGGTTTTCTCCACCATGTGTCCCCGGCACGGGGCTTGTTAACATGGTCTCGTCTCATCCTGTGCCTGCTTGGTTTTCGCTGTGTGCCAGGGCTGTATTTCCAAAGCTTTTGTAGAATTATTTCAGTCCAGCTCTTAGTAGGATCGTCTCCATGTGAATTTGGGAATGGAGACCGTTTCAGGCTGCTCTGACCTCAGGGCCTGATGAGGCAGGGTTCAGGCTGGGTCCTAACTTAGTCCCCGTGCGGCCTGACTCTGTCCTGAACCCGGAGGCTCTCCCCACCTTCTGGCCCCTCCCTGGCTCCTGCCCTGCTCCCTGCCCATGATGTCCTTCCCTCTTCCTGCAGGACTTCCTCCTGACACCACCGCCCCATGGGGTCTGGGCCCCTGACTGACAGCCAGAGGTTGCATGTAGTCCCTTCTGTGCTTTATTTTTCTATGAAGCGTTTTCATTTTGTCTGTCTGTCGGCCTTCCCCACTGGGCTTTCGACCATTTTGTTTGCGGTTCTCTTCCCGGTGCATAATGGCCCCAGGCACGTCGTCAGCCGACTCGGTGTTTGGATAAATGAAACGTATCGACAATGAAAGTATTTTCCCGAAATGGTAAAAATTTCAAGAGCAAATTGATTAAAGCTGGTGTTCAAGTATTTTTGTGCAACAGTTCCTTAAAATCATGGTAGAAATTAAGTGTAACTAACTAACATACAAGTATTTTTGAAAGAACTCTTTAGAAAACCAAAAAAGGTTTTTCTATAATTTTAAATTTATCATAAGCTATATGTCATCTAATTTGCAGAGGGAAATCAGTGCTAATCTATGGAAATGTCTTATTAAATATTTCTTTCTTGAATCTAGCATTTTGATCTTCATGCAAAGATATTAGGATTGTCTTTAGATTATTCCAGCAAGATTTATAATGATTTTTTTTCTACCAAAAATTCCTTCAAGGGCACAAGAGATTAATTTCTACTTCTAACAACTCCAAGACAAAGGAGGTGCTCAGATGTATTTTTAAGATCATGTGTTTTATCCTAAACATTTATGAAAAATTTATAGGTTACTCTGTAATAAACTTGTGCTTATTTCATTTTTATTTTTTTAAAAAGATTTTGTTTTTTGAGAGAGAGATAATGAGAAAGAACATGAGCAGGCGGTGAGGGCAGAGGGAGAGGGAGAAGCAGGCTCCCCACTGAGCAAGGAGGCCGATTCGGGGCTCGATCCCAGGACCCTGAGATCATGACCTGAGCCGAAGGCAGCGGCTTAATGGACCGAGCCCCCCAGGCACCTCCGTGCTTATTTTAATATAAAAATCATGCTGCATTAGTTACCATCTGCATAAAAACAATCTTTGCTACCCCCCCACTGGGTGGATTTGCCGGATACTGTTAACGATCATCAACCTCAGGAATTTTCCGTATCGGGCTCCGCCGCTCACTGGGACAGCATTTCGGAGACTGGAACTCACAGCAACGTGGGCACACGTGGCCACAGGCCGCCTCCATCCCCCCCCCCCACCTCTCCCGGAGGAGAGGGGTCTCCAGTGTTGGGCGGGGTTTGCGGACCGGTGTTGGCAGACATTTCGATGCACCGTTGCTTGAGACACACGGAGTCTGACGAGGCTCTGACCCCCCAGTGGCTCATTCCTACTCCTTCGGGAAGACGCGTGCCGGGGCGGAGGCGGCCCGTGCCCTGCTGGTCACCGCCCCGTAGTTCCCATCACGCGCACGCACCCAGGGGCCGGGACAGCTCAGGGCCCGGACATCGATTCCCCGGGTCCGGCTCTCGGATTCTGTGTTTGTCGCCGGACCTTGCCGTGGGCTGCGAAGTTGCGTCTGCGGTGCGGGCGGCGACTGTTCGACGGAGCGCCCGTGCGTGCCACGCGCCGCCGGCGGGCACGGAGAGCGGGTGCGTCCCCCCACGTCTCTCCTGTCCTGACGAGGAAACAGGAGACCTACCTCGAGGCTGGACGTGCGGACGAACCACCCTGTGCCCAGCACGACGGCCTCGAAGTCACTTTCCACTTCACGTAATGTTTTCCTCAAAAGACGAGTATTCCGAGCCTACCTTCTCACGAACTCTCAGCGTCGCCTTGTCCTTGTCGCGTCGCCTGTGGTATTGAATGTGCCGAGAAAGACCGGAGGCGAGTCCCTTTAGGGGAGCCGCGCTCGTCTGGTGACGTGGGGCACTGAAGGGTCGGGGCGCGGCCACTGCGACGCGGTGTCCGTCCCCACGGTCTGCCCAGAAGGCTTGCAGGCCCTCCGGCGGACAGCAGTGCGCGCCCGGCCGTGTCAGTGGGGGACCCCCTCAGCTCGGCTGCTTCCTGTTGCCCCGGAGCCGGCGGGGCCCCCGCTCGGCGGCGGGGCTCGTTCCGCGAGCACGCGGGCTGCGAAAGGTCCCGACGGTTTCCTTTCGGAATCCGCACGACTGCTGTCTGAGGGCCACCGGGGCCGAGCGAGCGGCGGGGTGGGGGGACGCCACGGCTCTGGGTCATTTGCATCTCTCCAGCGACGAAAGCCGTGTTGTCAGTGTGGACCGAAACGTCCAGCCAGGGGGTCCTGGCTGCAGGTGGGCTGAGTGTCCCTGACGCGGGGCCTCACACGGGGGTCCGGGGGCTTTTAGCTGTGCCGCTCGACTTCAGGTGACCTGAGTTCCTCTAGCGGAGCTTTTCTTTTTTTAAATTTTAAATTCGCTGCTTTTCACTTATAATTCAGAATTCCTGTTTTTATCTGTGTCCACATGTTCCCGGTTGAACACACAGCCTTGAGACAGCTTTGCTGGCAGGGACGGCCGGGCAGGCGCGCGTGGTGCCCGGAGGCCGGACGGCGGCAGCCCCTCGGACAGGAGCCTCCGCCGAGCACACGGAGTCCCCGCAGGTTTGCTGTGGAGACTGAAGAAGGTCTGCGAGGTCTGTGGGGACCCGAGCTGGGGACATTTGATCCGCACCGAACCCTCAGTTCTGGGACGTTGGGGTCCGCTCCAGACTTGCGCTGGCTGCCGAGCCGTAAGAAGGGAGTGTTCTTGGGGCGCCCGGGGGTCAGTCAGGGAAGCCTCTGCCTTCGGCTCAGGTCATGATCTCAGGGTCCTGGGATCGAGCCCCGCATCGGGCTCCCGGCTCGGAGGAGAGCCTGCTTCCCCCTCTGCCACTCCTCCTGCTTGTGCTCCCTCTCACTTCTCTCTCAAATAAATAAAATCTTTTTAAAAAGTAGTATTCTTTGCCATTTTGAGAAAAAAAGAAAAATGGAAGAGGTCGAAACTGACCCGAAGTAGTATTTTATCAGAACTCCTAAAATGGCCAACTGTTTCAAAGATCGATGTGACTGTAGAGACAGAATTTGAGGCGGACGTCCGTGCCGCTCCTGACAGCCGACGGGCTGGTGAGAGTCCCAGGGCCGCGAGCGCCTCCCCCGCGCCGGCCCCCGCAGCCAGCGTAGTTTCGCGTGGGTAGTTCTCTGGGAGTGACGGTGCGGACGCCCCGTCAGTGGTGCTGCAGGCCGCGGGACGCCGTGCGGCGCGTCGAGACGGCCAGCTGCGTCCTTGAGCCGAGTTCCAATCCCTGCTGCCCGCGCTGTTTCCTCCGGGCTCTGCTGAGGCTCGTTCTCGGGAACCGGGAGGGGGTCTGTGACGAGGAGAGCAGCGGCCGCCATCCGCGTTCCCTCCAAACGCCGAGTCACCGTGCAGACCGCGATGGGCTCCACGGAGCTTGCTGGCCCTGTGACTCGACCCTCACACCGGCTGTGTGCTAGGCGGCCGGGGGTTGGCCGTCCCCATCTTGCGGCGGGGACACGGAGGCTCCGGAGGTCCGGTGCTGCTGTCACGGGCCGTGCGGGAGGCCAGGAGCAGGCCAGCTTCGTGCTTGCGCGTTTCCGTGCTGCTCCTGACATGTGCCTCCTGGACGCCTCGTGCCAGGGCGGCACTGGGACCGCGAGCCCTGCAGCCACCCGCTTCCAACCCCCCTGCGCTCCGTCAGAGACGCCCCCCGTGAGCGGAGCCGGTCGGGTAAGTCGTCCTGCTGGATGTGGTCGGGGGTGCGTCCCATTCTCCTGCCCCCTCCCAGTGCCCGGTCCTCCATTCGGGAGGCGCGCCAGCCCCCCTCCTTACAGGCTTGTGTTCCTGTACTTCTGCTCGCTACATCCCAAGTAGCCGGTGGCCGACCCGGTAACAGCGGCCCGAGTTAGGACGCGGGGGGCCGGCCGGCGGGAGGACACGAGTCCCGTGTCTACGGGGACAGGGTTTTCTTACCGCTGAGGAGGGGCCGGTTGTGCCGGTAGGAGGTGGGCAGCTGGCCGACGTCCTCAGTGCGGTGGCTCATGACCCGGGAGAGGTGGCCCGTGTGGCGCAGACTGCCCACGATGATGCTGTGCAGGTACACGGGCTCGATGAAGTGGCAGAGCAGCGCGCCCTGCAGGCCCAGCACGTTCCACCTGCAGGGAGAGGGCGTCAGCGTGGCGCCCGGCGGGCGGGGCCCTTCCCCCCCCAACCCCCCCCCCGCCCCCGCCGGCCAGTCCCCAACCCCCTGCCAGCCTGCCCCCCCCCGCCTCCCCCCCCACCAGCCTGCCTTCCACGCGGCCCTGGTGCCCCGTCGGGCAGGCTGAGGCCGGAGCTCCTGTGGCCGGGCCCGACCCAGCGGAGCGGCCTGGGGCCCCTCACGCCACGCGCGCGGCTGGCCGGGCTCTGACTTTAACAGAGGACACGAGTTGTTAGAGGGCGGGGAAGCCCTACGTTCTCTCAGCGACTCGAAACTTAAAAAAAAAAAAGACACTCTGTCCCCAAAGCGAATCTGAATTTTTTGTGAGGTTAGTGGGCGAATATCGGAAATGGAGTTTGTTTATTTCAGTTTTGGGCAAAATAGCTTCTTCTCCTTTTGTCCTCAGCAGTCAGAAGGACCTGTTGTGTCCTTACGTGACGTTAATAAACGGCCGTGTTTTGCTCTGAGGAGGATGTTGATTTTCGAAGCCCAGACCAGACACGAAGGACAACGCCGTCCTTCTCCGAGATAAATGCCGCCCTGGCAAGCAAAGATGACAGCAGCATTTCGAGATGTTTTCCCCCTGAGCTTGGGTGGTACAAGGTTACACGCATCTGTTTGAGGCAGCATTTCGTGGTTTCCGCTGTAAATAACGTGTCTAAGACCCAGCCTCCACCAGCGGCGAACACTATGCAGCTAATTTCTTACATCATTGTTCTTTTCATTAATTAACATTTCTCCGCTGTTAGAGCAATTATTGTGGTGCCTCCATGCCGTACTTTTCTTTTCTTGATTAATAAGGAGTCATTATATTTCCCTTTCCTGAAGCAGTCAATTAACGCAGAATCCTTTCCATTAATTACCGAACGGTTAAAACAAGCCCTACCTGGAGAGCAATCTGCTCCGGGAGCCTGTGACACCAATTGCTTTAAAAAGTTCTCTTTAAATTTTATTCCGAAAACACAAGCAATTTAGCCGGCGATATTAATTTGCCTCCAAAGCATTGCGGTGAATGAGAGCCATGTTTTAATCTCATGCAAGAAAAGGCAGCCATCTGGCGGGCGAGGATCGGGAGAGCGAGTCTCCTACTCTCTCCACAAACGCAGGTCATTAAAGTAATGTGTTCATCTACATAAAACTCAAATGGAATATAAAAGGTAATATTTATATACAAACAATTTAGTCCTACCATTTGAACAGTCATTGGTTTTATGAAACATTTACTTTCGTCTATCAGATTTGCATAACTTCACTTAAAAAATAATTGTGGTCATTTCTGTAAGTCGCATCCTTTCTTTCAGAAGGACTGAAACGGCTGTCCGCACACACACACACACGCGCGCGTGCGATTTCACCAAAACAGATGTCCGTGAGTTTTGGAGGAACGCACTTGCTGAAAGCAACACAAGGTCCTCTCGCTGATCGTCGGGACCCATCCCGTGGCGACACGCCTCCGCCCAGACTCCCGCTCTGACAGGCCAACCAGGGCAGTCGGGAGGCTTCCTGTCCCTCACTTCTCATGGATAAAAGTACAGAATTTCAACAAATTCCTGGAAAGGAGGTTTTTTTGGTTTGTCTTTGTTTTGTTTTGTTTTTTGCTCTGCGAGCTTTCCGTGGAAGGAACACGGGTGTTTCTGAGTGGTGACTGAGGGATTGGGTCCTTCCCTTAAATCTGAGACCAGTATTTCCAGGCAGTACCAGCAAAGTGAGGAAAAATCCAACAAAGCCACTTCATCTAGTATTTAGATTCCTCCTTTTTGGATTTGCAGAAGCGGGAAAGTAAGCCAAGAAGAGGGGCAGCAGGGTTAGCCCGAAGTCTTCGGCTGTGCGAGGTTTTGGTCTTTCCACTTTATTCCCAAGCCCCGCAGAGGCTTTCTTGTGTTTGCACGTGTGGCTGAGCACGGGCTCCCGCAGAGAAAGTCACCGATGCAGTCAGTCCGCAGGCACGATGCTAGGCTACCGGCGATGGCCGAGGGTTCTGCGGTGCAGGCAGCCCACGTGTGTCCTCGCCTCGATTACTAGTGAAACGTGAATTCAAAGCAGAGAAATGGACATTTCCCCCATCGATAACAAAGCACTTGCCTGAAGTATGGCAAGTCTTGAGCAATAAAATGAGGATTCCCGGAAGAGACGGTGCCGTCCTGTAGACCATCGGGTGCTGGCTGTGAGCAGAACGTGTGCAGCATAATCGGGGCGGTTCTGATTCTGCGGGATTGTCTAAAATCAAGTAACTTCCATACCTGGCTTCGTCTTGATAACCTCGAAAATAAAGAGAAGGCCCACCGCCGCCTCGCCTTGCGGCGGGAGCTTAAACTCACTCCGCTAACGTGATCGGTAAAACCGAGTGTCTTCCTGAGCATAGAGGGACTCTGCAGCGTTCCGGATTGAAGAAAATACGTCTCCTTTTGTTCACACAAAATACTTCTGCAGTGTTGACAGAGGAAAAAAGAAATCCCATGTCTGGTTTTCCATATGGATAACCGCGCAATAAGTGTATTTCCGTCTGTTTGTCGGTCTCGGAAGTACCAGAGACGCGCAGGAGATGCAGAGAAGAGCCGCCACCCTTTAGCTGAGTGATGCGCGCTCCTTGTGCAGTTTGCATCTCGGCCTCCAAGACTCAGTGGGGACAGTCACAGGGATGAGTCCTGCCCCAGAGGGTCACTACCCGCACGCCCTGGTCCATAAGATGGGGCCGGGGTTCCCGTCACATGTTTCCGACAGTCGGGGTTCTTGCCTTGTTGTACGTCCTTGCTGTGGCCCTCCAGGGTGGCGTAGCTCCCCTAAATTACGGGGTGTCCACAGCACCATCTTCCCGTACCATCGGAGCAGACGCTTGCTTGGCGTGAGACGGAAGCGCCGATCAGCAGGGCGGAGCAGAGAGCCCGGAATAGTCCACGGGAGGATCTGAGAACACGCACCGGGCAGAGGCGGTCTCTTCAGTGCGTGGTGCTGGGAAAACCGGCCGGACCCGCGCAGCGGAATGCGGCTGGACCTCTTTCTCCCACCACACCCAAAACAAACGCGAACGGACTAAAGACGTGCATGTAAGAGTGGTAGCTTGGATGAATCTTGAAGGAATTGTCCTAAGTGAATGAGTCGGAGAGAAAGACAGACACTGCACGATCTCACCTCTACGTGAAATTCAGAAAAGCCGAACTCACAGAAACAGTGAAGTGGTGGTTCCCGGGGGCTGAAGGGCATGGGGGAAAGAGGGAGATGTTGGTTAAAACGCATGAACTTTCAGTTATGAGATAAATTAGTTTGGGGATCGAATTATAGCATGGAGACTGTATTTAGTAAGGCCGTATTATATATTTGAAAATTACGAAGAGTAGATCTCGAAGGTTCTCGCCACAGAAAGGAAGTGGCAACTGGGACGTGCCAGCTAGAGCTTCCGTGGCGACTGTGTCCCTGTGTGTGAACGTATCAACGGCACTTTCTGTGCCTTAAGCTCTTGTAATACTGTGTCGGTCACGTCTCTGTGAAGCCGGGGTGGGGTTACGTGCTCGCTTCGCGGTTTCCTCGGCCGTAGGACAGCTTGCCCGTCGCCTGAACATACAGCCACACCCGGCTGGGAGGAGCCCCCAGACTTTGCTCCACCCGTGAGGTCCAGACGAGCCCGTGTACGTCTGGGGCAGGAGGCGGGGCGGAGGCCGGCGCTCCCCGCTCCGCCGGAAGACGGCAGCGTTGCAGGCAGGAGTGCTTTCCCGCTTCGGTGCACGTTGGGCTCGTGTCGGGCGCTCTGAGACTCTCGTGGTGCCAGGTGCCCCCACACTCGGACATCATGGGGCCGGGGTGCAGACCAGGCACCCGCCTTGCCAGTGCCCAGGGCCGCAGTGGTTCTGATGCAAGACAGGCGGAGACCCTTCTGTGGCCAGGCGGCCGGCACAGACGTTGGAGTGAAAAGCTCAGGGCAAATCCCAGGCGTGACTCCAGTGAGCTGCGTTCCTGGGACCACTTTGCTTGCTACCCTGGACGACAGCCTACAGCAGCGGTCCTCAAAGTGTGGGGTCTGGACCGGATGTATCTGCATCACCGGGGACTTGAGAGAAATGCACACTCTGGGCCCCACCTCAGACCGACTGACTCAGCAGCTCAGGGCTGGCAGCGCGAGCTTCACCGAGCCTTCTGGGTGATTCTCCGGCTGCTACGCTTAGAAGGCCGGGTCCTGTGCCGGGGGTACGGTCATAGCAGTAGTGTCTGCTTCTCGGTCATTTCAAAGTCTGCAGGAGAGGACTTCCTCTCCTCCCAGCCTGGGCTTTGGTACCCGCCCCCCAGTCCCCAATCAAAAACCTTCCTCTCCCACCTGTTGGCCGAGACGGGTAATCTTGCAACATTCGTGCACAAATGGCCCGTCCCGTTTCCAGTCTGCCGATGGGGACTTTCCAAACAAGAGAGAAGGACCCGGCCGTTAACTCAGGGACGTCCCCGCTGGGGATTCGTCCCGTGGGTGCACCCTCAGTGAAGCGGCAGGCCACAGGTGCGAAGCCGTCGTGAGAGAACTGTTGTGGCTGTTGCAAAGCAAACAAAGCAAAACGAAAGGCCTGGAATCATCCAGTGTCTTCTTAGTAGGGGCTGTTAGATAATTACAGTCCATTCCCGGAGGAGCTTGGATATGGCCGCCCGCAGCTCACCTGCCGGCCAGGGACACGGTCACTGCTTCTGTCCTCGCTGCTCTCCGGCCGGCCCCCTCTGCTCACTCCCCTCAGACGCCGTGAACTGGTCGAGTTAGGGAACTCACCATTGCCGTGGAAACCACATGTGTCGTTCCCCTGCTCTCGCTCACGCTACCACGTCCTTTTGGATCCCAGCCAAGCAGTCCAGGAAGGGGAGCCGGGTCTCAGCCCACAGCCTGGCAGAGCTCCTAGCTGACCGTCGACCCCAGCTGGCCAGCTGTGTGAGCGTGCCGTAGGGAGAGCGGCCCCTGGCCCCCGGGGCTGCCCGGCGGATGCCGGCCGACCAAGCCCCCCACACGTGGAAGGTTGTTTCTAGGGCGTGTGGGGTTTCCGGTGCTGATTGAGCCACGGGGGGCAGTGCCCCCCCACCAGTTCCAGGCTCTGGCTGGCTCTCAGAGCTCTGGGCCCCATGGCCCTCCTGAGAGGGGCTATATTTGGCCCCTGGTGTGTCTAGAGGACAAATGTGACTATGTTACTCTAGGGAGTGCCTTTTGTTTCTTTTGTGGAGATGGAAATCGGAAGGTAAAGCTCTGGCCACTGTGTGCGCCACAAGCTCCTTCTGCCCAGACCTGTGCTCGAGGCTATCTCTTCTCAAGTCCCCAGACACGGTCTCCTTCCCCTCGGTCCCGTCATCAGGACCCCCTGCTAACACTGTACCGTGCATGAGATGTCTGTGGCCTTGACTCATGTGGTCACTTCACTGACCCCTTTGCTTTCCTTGGACCAAGGTCTTGTCTCCTATGGAGCCAACCAGATTTCCAGATGGTTTTGCGGAAACCGAGCTCCCCAGCCGTTTGCAGAGTCCGGGGCGGGGCTGCGTAGAGTCGTCCAGATCCGTGTTGCTTTAGGTACAAGAGATGAGGCGCCAGATACACAGCGTGTTCCTGAAGTTACCACCAGAGCTTCTGTGAGACTGGGTGCCGGCAGACTGCCACCAAGTCTTTGGTGCAGGAAGTGTAGCATCCTGGGGCCGGGTGTTTGGGAGGACGTCCTTTAAAAGGACCTGCATGTCCATAATGGAAAGATGCGCAACACTGTCGCTTGATTCCAGCAGAGAACGAGCACCAGCAGATCGGGGGCAGGGGGCTGGTGGCGCGGCGCGGAGAGGCGCTGCCCACGGCTGCGGTCAGAAGGAGGAAGTCACTCTTCACCGCCTGAAATCCGAGTTTAGAAGTCAGACAGTGCCCTCCTCCCCGGAGAACAGCTATAATTTTTTACAGTTCACTTTTATGGAGAAAGTTTTAATCTGTTCATTTAAAGACACATTGCAATCAATAATCAAGCTCAGGTAGTTAAAATTAGAAACCATATCTAAAGGAACATTAGTTCCAGAAGATTTACACTTTTATGTGCCGCTCAGATTTGAATCCTGCGTGCAGAGGCAGAGCTCACTGCTTTGGTTCCCCTCCTTGCAGGGGACGGTGTGCATCGTGGGGGAGCGCGTGGGTGGGCGTCCACGGCGGGAGAAGCAGAGCACGCATTCGGGAAGGTGCCCGCGACAGTGCCGTTAGCTGTAACCTCCCCCCCCACGGTCTCGCGGCGGCACCTGCGCTGTGGCGTCTCTTGGAAGAGGGGTCGGGTGCTCTCGGGTGCGCGATTACCCTCCCAGTCTGCGCTGCGGAAGGTCGGCTCCATGGTACCAGGAAGCGGCTTCCTCTCTGTTGTGACTCTGTCCTCACCGGAGGATGGGTGGTTGTGTTGTGGGAGCTGACTTTACTGTGACCTGGTCTCGTTGTGTGATTTTCCAAAGACCACATGAGTTGGGCTGAGCGCCACCTCTCACCTCCAGAGCTCTGGTCTCCCGGGGTCGTGGCGGCGCCCACCGCGTGGGGGCTGGAAACGACAGCCACGGGTTCTCTCATGGCCCCCGAGGCCCCAGTGTGAGGTCCAGGTGTGCGCGGGGCTCTGGGGAAGCTGGACCGGGCCTTTCTCTGATCCTTTTTGGGGGGGGGGGGTGCTGCTGGCCGCCCTGCTGTTCTGTGGCTTGTAGACATGTCACCTCTTTGTCCCGGGTCCCCTCTTACAAGGACCCATGTGGCTGAATCCAGAGCCAACCAGAATCGTCCCTCGTCCTTGCTGAGTGCAGACACGTGAGGGCACTTTCACAGGTTCTGGCTGTGAGGACGTGGACATACCGTTTCGGGGGCCACTGTTCAGCCTGTGGCATCTGCTGTGGCCCATCAGGAGGTCCCACCCATTCTCATTTGCGAGCACCTACTGGTTACCCTTTACCGTGGGTGGACTCTGTGACCCTCGTAGGGGAGTGTTTCTGGGTGCGAAGCCTTCGTGTGAGGACGTCATGAGCTCCATCGTTCCCCGTAGCCATCGGGGGGAGCGTCCCAGATGCCCGGGAACAGGGAGCCCATGGATCGCCCTGAGTCCGGAGCTCCATGGGCCCTGAGGGTGCCGCACCGCGCCCCGCCTGACGAGGGGATGGCCGGCGCGCGGCGTCCCTGACGGCCGAGTGCGGGCGGAGCAAGTGCTGGCTGCCGGTGTCTGTCCCCGCCGGGGTATCTCTACATCATGCGTCTCTCGTCTGCTTTTCCCCTTTGCCTCGTCTCTCCTCCTGTGTTTGACTCTAACGGGGAGCCGCTCTCCGAGCTCTGCTTCGGCCGTCGGGGCGTGACGCTTGTCCCCTGGTCTCGCTCAGTGGCCCCTTCGTCTGCAGGCGGCAGACCCCCTGCGTCGGGGCATCGCGGGGTGCCCACCGTGGGGAGCTTTGCAGTTGGTTTGGTTTTCCTGCGAGGCCAGTTCACCCGCAAGGGACTGACTGTCCCCAACTGGAGCCCTGGGACTGACTATTATCTTCGAGACAGCATTTCTGCCATTTGTACAGAATCTACAGAGAAATGGTTTCACTTTCAAAAGACTCTGATGACCCAAGAATTTCCCTGGTGATTGATGACTGTGTTCCTAACAAAAGAAACCAGATTTTGTTTTGTGCTATGTTCGGTGTCAGGATTATTTTTAGGGGGAAAAATTTAGGCTGCGTGTCCCCGTTCTGAGGCCCTGGGGTGTCTTTCTCCAAGCACGGGGCAGCAGAGAGCTCTCGCGTGACCCAGGATGCCCAGGTCTGCACTGCTCGGCTCTCCGGCTCTGGGGGCCTCTCACCTCCCGCTGCACAGGATGCCCGGGGCATTACTTTCAAATGGAGCCAAGTGCTCCGGAGCCAAGTGACCCCCGTCGGGCAGTCGGGGGCCCGCGTGCTCTGAGCGAAGCCTTCAAGAACGCGGGTTGGTTCGCTGTGCTGACTTGTGCAGCACGTCCCGGCGCACAGGCTTCTCCAGCCGCAGTCCCACGGCTTTGACAGGAGTTTAATGACAATGACGTCACCATGCCTGCAGCTGCCCCGTCCACCGTGGACAGTCCCCTCGACTCAGAGAAGCCGGGCCTGCGTCTGTGGCTGGGGCCTCTGTCCGTGCTCTCCGCGCCCTGGGTCCGGCGTATAGCAGCCGCCCAGACTCTGCAGTTTCTGTCACTCTCCCAGTGTGCCTGGGGCCACCCTGCACTGCCCCAGGCCACGAGAGCTCCACCCTCCTGACCGTGGGGCCCTCACCATCCTTCCACCGGGCACAGGACTTAGGTCTGTTGCTTCTGGGTGGCCCCTCCATGTCTCAGAGCGGCTGTGTGAGTGTCACGTCCCTGGGCGTCGGCCAAGCCGGGTGCTCCAGAATTTCTGGGAGGGCCCAGGGAGTGCACACGGGTCATGCATGGAGGCGGGTGGGCAGTCTCAAGGTGATGCGGGGGGGGTCCCCCCGCCCCGCCCTGAGCATGTCCTGTCGCAGCACCTCGGATCCCAGGGGGGCCGCAGGGTGGTGTTCCAGGGGGCCGGGGGACCAGGCGGGGTGACAGCCCCCGGTCCTCCTCATGGGGGAGGAGAGTTGCCTGTGGATAGAGAGAAGGACTGCAGCCTCCCTCTGGCGATGAGAGCCTTGCCTCCACTGCATGATTCCCAGGGAAACAGAAAGGCCTTGTGGACGAGAGCGGTGCCACTGGTGTTGAAGGGATTGACCTTCCTCTGCAGTGAGGCTCTCGTCTGCAGTGGAGACCTGGGCGGTCAGGGGTGCGGTCTGTCGGCCCGCTCCCCACTCCCACGGACGGGCCCCGTGCCGCTGCAGGGCCGTGGGGGAAGCCGGAAGCCGAGCCGGAGGGCTGAGAGGAGGAACCGGCAGGACACGGAGGAAAGGTGAGGCATTACCCGACGGCCGGGATCCAGGACATGTGTTCACGGCGTTCTATGGCGCATTGTAGACCGCGGTAAAAACTTGAAGCCTCTGTGACATGTTTTGCACCTGTCCTTGCACCATCTCACCACTGGCGGTGTGACATGACACCCGTTGGGACTCATGAAATCGCGCTCAGCACGTCTGTGTGCTCTAATTCATGTTGCGTGGGTGTCTTTGATCCAAAATGGGACACCTGTGTGTTGCCTCGGATCTCGGAGGGAAGTAACCAGCTGTGCTGGTTCAGATCTTTGGAGAGAGCTACTTTCGTGATTCTCGGATGTGAGGGTGGTTTGCAAAGAGGAGTACAGATTGGTCTCGTCGGTGCACTTCTCTACCTTAATTAAAGGTACAAGTTTATTCACTTGTTTCCCTCCAAATAAATGCACCTGCGTTATGTGGCGAGGTCAGTGCCGCCCAGACCCGCCTCTGTCCTGGAGAAAGTTCTCTGTCACCACGTGGACGTGACTCGCGGGTCCCAGCAGCACCGGGGCTAAGAGCCTTGGCCGGTGCCCAGGGAAGCATGTCTGTACTGAGAGCAAACCCTGCGGTTTGCGGGCGGCACAGACTGCCGTGGGCAGAGTGAGGGCCCAGCAGAGGCTGCGTCCCTGCGTCTGCCGAGCCGTCTCTGGGGCTGGGGGAGAGGGGTAGGCCCTCAGGTTCGGGGTCCCACTGGGCCCCTGTGCTGCGCTGCCCATGTGAGACGCTGTGGCCGCTCTTGGCACAGGGGGTTCCAGCCGCGCAGCATTCCCTGCTCGCCGATGGGGGATGCACCTGTGCGTGCCGCGTGGGGGCTCAGGAGCTGAGGGTGTGGGGCCTCATCAGAGGGACGTCGGTCTTCCTGCTGGTTTTCTGCAGTGACTGACGTGAGTTTCTGGATGTTTGCTGATAACTGTCCTCAGCAGCTGCTGCTGGCACTGGTCACCTGCTCTCCTTCACACGTGATCCCGCACAGACGCTGGGGGGTCTCCGTCCCCCTGTCCACCTGTCTGTTTCTCCTGCAAGCGACGCTGTGATGTGGCGCTCTGGCTTTGGGCGGGGGGTGGGGCAGGCAGCCCCACAGGAACTCACGAGTGACCTGTCAGATTCCATGGGGACGAGCTCTCTGAGCAGGGCAGGTGGAAGCCAGATGCCGTTGGCGGTGGTCAGGGGTGAGCACCGATAGTCCCCCCAGAAATCTGGGTTAGAGAGCAAGTGAGAAATAATCACTGGGGGAAGGGAGCTGAGTTTGGGGGTTGGCTCTGTAAGGGGAGAAGGACGAGAATGTGATGACCGCGTGGCCAGTCTCAGGCCAGTAGCTGCAGGAACAGGAGGGGATGAAGCTGGAGGCTCCAAGGAAGGCGGGAGGCACGGGTGGGGTCGGATGCAAGCGCTGTCCCTGTTACAGTGGGGGCGGGGACAGGTGGGACATGGCCACGACGGGTAGTGGCCTTCTGCGTGGGACGAGCCTCGTCTGTGCATCTTCCGCCTTCACACACGCGCCTGTTTGGGTTCCTACCTTCGTGTGCTCACTTCGTCCCGAGGGAGATGACACACGTTATTTCGGGTCTCTGTGACTTGAAACATACGACTCTGACGGGTGTGGGTAAAAGCCAGCTCTCAAAAAAAAAAAAAAAAGGCACCGATTTGCAGCCTCTGCCGATTTCCGGAGTGTAAACACCACTGCTGTGGCCGGTTTCACGTGACCGGCGTGAAGCCCTGACCCGGGTTTGGGGCTGGACCCGCGCTGGGCGGGCATCCTGCGCACCTCCCTCATGCGGACACTGGGCGTGTGAAGCGAGGAAACGTAGGAGTAAAATGATTAGGAAGGGTTGAGTTTTGAGTATTTTTTTTTTTAATTTTTTCTTATTTATTTGTCATAGAGAGAGGGAGAGAGAGAGAGCAAGCACAGGCAGACAGAGTGGCAGGCAGAGGCAGAGGGAGAAGCAGGCTCCCCGCCGAGCAAGGAGCCCGATGCGGGACTCGATCCCAGGACGCTGGGACCATGACCCGAGCCGAAGGCAGCTGCCCAACCAACTAAGCCACCCAGGCGTCCCGAGTTTTGAGTATTTTTTGCCTTTGTTTTTACTATAACTTTTTTTAGTTGAAAGTTTTTGTTACTTGACTCTTAAGGACAACTGTGTTTACCAGTCTGCTTTCAAAATTGCCTGATGACAGTCGGCTCTTGTGGGCTCAGTTGGCTCGAGCAGCCGTGCGCAGATTGGAGAGCTGAGGGGGCCCTCCTGGGAGGAGGGACGTGACTCCCAGGTCCATGTGCTCAGAGAGAAGATGGGGATGGGGGCAGGAGGATGGTGGCTGAGGGCTTGGAGGGCTGAATGAGGAGGGCCTTGCTACCAGACGTGCCGACTGGAGCTCAGCGCATGGAGAGAGGCTTCCTGTGGGGCTGGAGTCCTTCACCTCCTGGGTTGGTTCAGGGAGGGAGTGCTGTCCTTCTGGCCTGCCCAGAGCCATCACCGTCCCCAGACATGAGCGTCTTCCTCAGGGGCGGTCTAGAATCCTTCTCAAACCAGGACAGTGTCTGAAGCCCCTGGAGAGATGCAAGCTGGCCTTTTGTTCCTCCGGGACGTTTGATGAGAAAGGGCAGAGCCTGACTTGGGAGCACACCTGTCCTTGGCCAGCGTCGTGCGGGGCTTCTCCCGGGTTTAACTGGCTGTCGGTCGACGTGTGAGATCCCACAGACAAGTGAAGTCTCAGGGCTGCGGCATTAGTTCACGTTTTTTCTAGGGACTCAGAGAGTTAATTTAGAAACCCGATGTGATCTTCGGGCAACGAGCGAATTTCCGTTAGGTGAAAATTACCCCTTTTTTCCTGCCTCATGAATAGACAAGAACATTAAAAAGGAGGAATACATTTTCTTCTGAAAGATGAGCTGCTTGGCGAATCCGGGCCTTTCCCTTTGATGCAGAGATCGGTGGCTTGATTTATTGTCATTAGACTCTCGGGCGCCTCTGCGGGCCCGGAGCAGAGCTGCAGCCGGAAGTAAATGGCCCCATTTCTCCTGCAGCCATTGGCTGAGTCCCCAGGAGAGCTCGGTTTGTCCCTGAGCCCGGCACATCTGAGGAGGCAGGGACCCCGTGTGCGGGGCCCGCGGTGGCCGCCCCTTGCTCTGCCTGGCCTCGCCTCGCCTGCCTGCCCCTGCCAGCCCCGTGCTGGGCCTCCCAGGGAGAAAAGCTGCCTCTCGCCCGTGCTCGAGGCTTGGGGGCAAAGGTCTGCGGGGCAGCGGGGGTGTGCCCGGCCTCGCGTGAGGCGCTGTTTGCGGTGAACACACAATCCCGCCTCACAGGAGTCCACGTGCCAGGGAACCACACGTGGGAGGGTGCACCTTCCCTGGCCCCTTGGGTACACCCCACCCGGCCTCCAGGTCTGTCCCCTGGATGGACTCTGGCCCCTCCTGAGCCTCGGTGTCCCCCGCCCCTTAACCTTGGCCTCCTGCCTCCCCAGTCCTGTGGATTCCAACCCCAAGCCCTCCCAGGCTGAAGGCCTTGGAAGCTGCAGCCATGTGGCTGAAAGTCGGGGTGGGGTGGGGCTGGCCCTGAGACCACAGTGTTTTAGTTCATGGATTACACATTAATCCGTGGATCTGAGGGTCACTCTCAGCAGCCTGGTGCTCTGGCCGCCCTCATGGTGGCCGCACCCGGCTCTGTGGGGGCAAAGTCCTACTCACCAGGGGCTTGGACGGCTTCCAAAGCTCAGTGACAGGAACGCTCCCCCATGGGGCTGGCGCATGTGGGGGAGCATGGGAAGGGGGTAGTGGTGGGGTTGCGAGCAAAGGGGTCCCTCCCTGGAGAGAAGGTGCCTTTGAGGGGCCCCTGTGTGCCCTTTAGCAAACCCCTTGTCCTCCTGCTGGCTCCCCACCGAGACCCTTCAAGGGCGGACCTTTGAGTTTCCTTCTAAGAAGAGATTCTCTTACGGCGTGGGGAGACTTCCAGCCGGCTGGCGGTATAGGGGGATGCGTTTCCTGCAAGGCCCGTCAGTCCTTAGGGAACAGGAAGAGGCCTGCCCGACAGGGCGCCCCACGGTCGGAGAGCTGCGCAGGAAGCAGGCGGCCCCCAGGGCAGTGCTCAGCGACGTGGGCCTGAAAGCACCGTGTGGCTCCCGACGGACCAGTGGGCCAGGCTGGTGCAGCGGGAGAGCCCGACGTGGACCGAGGGTCTTCCGTACGAGTGTTTGCTGGCGGTGGCAGCTGGGGGTGGCCGGCCCGTGCTCAGTGGAGCACTTGAAGCCAGGAGCGTGGCCTGTGACCTAGGACCCCCCCCCCCACCAGATGCCTTCTCCATTCTGCCCTCACTCAGCCCCGCCAGGCTGCAGCCACCCGGGCGGAGGTGAGCAAGGGGCCGTTACCTGGCGATCTTGTCCGTGCAGGACATGGTGACGAGCTGCTCACCCAGCAGGACGCCGTCCCACGTCTGTACCGCGCTGGGGCCCCGGACGGGGACGGTCCCTTCCCCAGACTCGATCTTCGTGCGCAGGTGCCCGCGGAGCTTCCTGACCATGTGCTTGCTGCTGTTCACTAGGAGAGAGGAGGCTGTGAGCCTGTTGGTGCGGAACCCAGGAGTCCCTGTCTGGAGCCGTGCGGGGGCAGGGCCGGTCCCCGCAGACACCTGCACGAGACAGCTGTTGGGTTGGGGAGGCACAGATGAGTGCCCCGTGGAGGGTGGGGGCTGGTGCAGAGCTGTGCTCCAGAGTGCCCCCTCTAGACCGGCCCCGACGGTCCACCGATGGGGGCCGTCAGTGTCGGAGGCTCTGTGCTCCGGAGACCCGAGTGCTCCGACGGCCCAGTGAGCGAGCACGGCTGTGCTCCACACGGTATTGGCGGACGCTGAGATGCGAGCGCCCTGCCGTCCGCGTGCTGTGAGATGCTGCTCTCTGCCCCTCTCCCAGCCATCTAAAGATCGTTCCTGCACCATCTGGAAAGGCCGTGGTGGGATCTGGCCTGAGGGCTGTGCTCTGTAGACCCAGGAGAGGTTTTCATCCCGGCTGCATTGTTTTCTAGCTGAGTAACCTTGGAGAGGTTGCTCGTGACCGCTGCGACGCAGTCCTAAACTCGGGCTATTACTGGTGCCTGCATCCTGGGCCTGGGGACGGATGAGCTCGAACAGGCACACTCAGCAGGGCGTCTGCGCTCACCCAGGGTCTGTAGGACAAACAACGAGATGGAGCCTATGAACGGGTCCTGTGGGTCCTTCATGCCCTCATCCCGTGTTCTGCTTTCCTTCCCAGAGCCCCCAGCATGCGTGTGTACACACACACACACACTGTGCACCCCACACCCCACAGTTATTTGGAGAAATAGCATGAACAAAGGGAAGATTGTCTTGATTCTCTCTTTCTATAGAAAAGTTCTGCACGTTAAGCCTGGATTATACTGGAATATGGAAGTGGTTAAGTGCTTTGCATACAAATGATATTTAATATAGTGATTCCAACATTTACATACGTTTGCTGACGTGGATGGATATTAAAGATACTTTCTTTACAAAGTTTTAATATTAGTTTTGAAGTTGTGGAAATAGGATTTCCGCCTTATTTATCCTTACTGAGGCATCAAATAATAACATTTGGGATTATATGTGTACCTTCTTTTACAGATCTCAAAATAATTGACAGGATATTTTTTGTTTCTAGGAACTGAAGTTCTTTCACGAGATTTCCATAGTTTCAAAAGTCTTTGTCTTAGGGAGAAAGATCACTGTACTCCTTGCAGGACGTAAACTTTTAAAAGGGTTCAGGTTGCTTTTTGATCCTCACCAATCAGGTGCTTGATGAGATCCAGTTTTGGGTGATCTATGAGTCACCCACAGATGGAAGGACTGAGAGACTGAGCCTGGGTCTGCACAGCCCGAGATGCTCCATGATGGTGATGGTGAGAGTGCAGATCTCTGTAGCTTCAAACGGTACTAGATTCAGATGGTGACAATGACAGTGGTGGTGGTGATGAGGGTGGTCAAGAAGACAGTGGTTACGATAATGATGAAGATGATGATGATGGTGGTGGTGATGGTGTTGGTGATGGTGGTGATGACGATGGTGATGATGGTGATGATGGTGATGGTGGTGATGGTGATGGTGATGGTGATGGTGGTGTAGGTTGTGATGATGATGGTGATGGTGATGATGGTGATCGTGATGGTGGTGGTGGTGATGGTGATGGTGGTGATGATGGTGGTGGTGGTGATGATGGTGGTGATGGTGGTGGTGATGATGGTGATGATGATGGTGGTGGTGATGGTGGTATAGTGATATTGGTGAAGTGGATAAAATGAACATAAAATAGTTCATATGACTCAAAAACCCTTGAACAAACCTTTGCTTGGACCCGACTTTCTACATGGTCCAGGAGGGGTCTTACTGGCCTCATCAACCTTAGCACGGGGAGAGTGGACGACCTGTACACCTCAGCTTCCACAGTTTACCGCAGTGTCAGGGACTTGCTGTTCTGTGGGAGAGGTATTTGCTCAGGGAATGTGGTACGTTTGCCCTCTCTGTCTATTAATTATGGCATCCTTGTTCTGGTGCTTCAACTGTTGTGCCACTTTTTAGCCCTAGAAGTTGCCTGTTACCTTGTAAGGCTTTACTCAATTCCTACCCACTGCTTCTGCACCACAAACTTTCCGTGAAGTGGACTCTGCACTCAGTGAATGCGCAACGACAGGGAGTCCTGGCTTGAGTTAACGACTGGTCCGTGGAGGGAACTTGACGTTTTCAGGTGGATTAGTGTTGCCCAAACAGTCAGCTGCAGGAGGCGCTCCTGAGACCCGTTTATTTTTGGAGGTGCGACATCTCGGGCTGCCTTCCCTGGCGTGCTCTCCGACGAGTGTGATCCGCCCGGCTGCGGGCGCCGTTCTGAGTGCCCTGATCTGGTAGCGCCCGTCTCCTCCGCTCCGCCGCCGCGAGAGGTGGGAGGGAGCTGGAGTTGGTCTGCAAGCGCCGCAGACGGCGGTCCAGCCAGACGCCGTGGGCACTGGGTGTGCGTGGTCTGCTGCGGGTCTGAGGCGTGGCAGTCTGCAGGGTGCACATCTGTCCTCCCAAATCCACGAGAACGTTCTAATTTGCTGCTGGTATTCCCAGACTCGTCGCTGCCGTGTGTATCAGTGTGAGAGCTCGGAGGATGGCTGTGAAGATGCAGGAAGGGGGTCATATGCCTTACAGGGTTGTTCAGGTCAATGTTGTATTTTTAGGACAGAATCAAAGGGGGTGGACACGGATGGTTGTTGCTGGCGCCCATGTAGGGAGCACGGCCATGTCTGGAGAGCGACACGGGGCTGCTGTGATGCTGGCGGGAAGGAGACCTGCAGGTGGGAGAGAGAGGCCTCAGGACAGAAGACAGTATGTCTCAGCACCGCATAACCTTTTAACTTCCAAACCGTCTTCCGAAGGCGTGTGCATCCCAGAGGGAACCCTGTGATGCACTCGGCTGCTTCCTGTAATCACGTCTGCAGCGTCCGTCGCGTGCGTCCTGCGGGATGTGGTGGTGAGGGTGCTCGTGGCGGCGAGAGCTCGGAGGCCCTCTGGATGCCTGCTTCCACGGGGCACGGACGTTCTCACCTCTTGCCAGCATCTGGGACCCAGTCGGCAGACCCGAAGGTGGGGCTTTTGGGACGCGTGCTTCAGACTTCCTGGCTTTGTGATTTTGGTCTAATCTCTTGAACTTCCCTGACACACAATGAACGGAGTTGGCTTAGAACATGCGAGGCATTTAGCAGGTGCTCATAAGCTATGACATCATCACGCTCTTTCTCATGGCGTGTCGGGGAAGGTAGAGGGGAGAATTCCAAGTACACCATGACAGCCTGGAGAATGGCCGTAAGAACTGAATTTCCCAGGTTATTTAAAAGACACCACGAAAGTGGCATTTGCCTTAAGGATGCTGGTGAGTCAGGAGGAGGGCGCTGGTGGCTCAGCCCCGGTGACGTGCTCTGGATCTCATCAGGGCTCTCTTCCATGGAGGTTCCCCTCAGAGCTGTGTGCGGCCTGCCCAGGCCTGCCCAGCGCCACTCAGGATGCGGCATCATCCTTGTGGGTCCGGCTTTCTAGAACGAACGGAGTCGCGCCTGGCCAGCAAGAGCAAAGACCTTCATAGCGCAGGCTGGTCCCGGCCAGTAAGAATCTTGCTCACCTGTCCCCTGCAGACGCCTGAGCAGACCCGTCCGCACGCCGCCGTTCTCCAGCCGGGAGACACCCCCAGCCTGGGCAGGAGGCTGTGGGGGGTTCCCAGCAATATCCAGTCACCGGGAACATGTCAGATTCCCAGAATCTGGGGAGGTTTAAAGAGACCCCAGTGGGGGCGCCTGGGTGGCTCAGTGGGTTAAGCCTCTGCCTTCGGCTCGGGTCATGATCTCGGGGTCCTGGGATCGAGCCCCGCATCGGGCTCTCTGCTCCGCGAGGAGCCTGCTTCCTCCCTCCCTCTTTGCCTGCTTCTGATCTTTGTCTGTCAAAATAATAAATAAAAAAATCTAAAAAAAAGAGAGAGAGACCCCAGCGCACCCCGCGTGCATTAGAGTCTGGGGCACAGCGGGCAGCTGGGAACAACGTTTGTGGACATTTCCCGGCTGATGCTCACAGATGAGTGTGTGAACACAGCCCAGTGGCAGCACCCCGCAAACGGCTCAGACCGGTTGCTGTGTGTCATTGTTGAAGACTCCAGGGAGGAAGAACTATGACCTAGCTCCATGAGTATTTTTGTGGGAACAAATAAATCGAGGGAATTTAGAATTTCTGGAGTGGCAGGCATCCGAGGGAGGTGAGGCCGGTTCACAGCACTGCGCTCTGGGCTCTCTCAGACGCAGACTGGGCTGTAGGGAGTTTGGGGTCAGGGAAGTCGGGGAACCTTTCGAGTGCCGGGACAGCTTGACCGTAGGTCCTCGTGGGATGGCCACCGTCTCTCTGTGGTGGGCGGGAGTCGGGCGTGGTTCCGTGATGCCAGGTGATTCTGTTCTCTGTGACTTCTCGAGGCGTGTGCTTCTGGCTGAAGGATGGTCTAGACCCGCCTCGGGCTGTCCTCACCCGCCCGCACGCGGTCTGCCAGAGGTGTGCGCGGAGTGAGCCGCCTCGCCCAGTGTCCGTGTGTGTGTGCGAGGGGTGGAGTGCGGACCCGCAGCACACACGGGCGTGCAGAGCAGGGAGGCTGAGAGCTAATGAGCCGTTGTGATGGGCACCAGGCAGGGCCTGTGCGGGGTGGTGTGCGGGACCTGAGGAGGTCATGGCTCCCACCCCAGGGCTCCTGCTGGCTCTTGCTGGGGGTGGATCTCCATCTGTGGGTCTCTGGGGCTGCATTCCCGGGGTTCCGTGTAGGAGCCTGGAGCCAGGCTTACAGCAGGGACGTGCGGTTCCTCCAAGCTGACTTGGAGGACAGAGATGCGCTGACCTCTGGGAGCAGATGGGCCAACAGCCCGGCGCTTCCTGCGGGAGCAGAGGTCTCAGTCCCACTCCCCCATGTGCCATCCTTCCAAAGCAAAGACCTGTACTGTGGCGGGCTTGACACGCAGAGGCCCCTTGGTGGCAGGGGCTTCTCTCCAAAGCAGGATTCATTCCTCCTGGGCCTGTGAGGAATGCCCCGGGTTCTCTGGGAGGCCCTCTGCGCAAGGGCAGTGGGGTGTTCTACCCTTACTGGGCAAACAAGGGGAGGTGATATGAGGCTCCTGGAGGAGACTCGCCGACAGCCCCTCCTGGGAGGTCCCCAAGAGGAGGCGCCGGGACACCAGGCCAAGTAACCCAGGAGCAGCAGCTCATGATGCCCGGCATACCCGCAGGGAAGGAGGAAGAAATGCTTTGTTTGGTTTCCCCGAGCAGCACCTGCCGCTTCTTGAAAACACCACGAAGTAGGAGCCATCTGTGTCGGGAAGCGAGCCCCAGGGTGCACGTGAGGATGTGTTTGTGCAGTTTCTAAACCACTGGCTGTGCGAGCTGGAATTGGGAGCCCGGGAGGCTGCTGTGAGGGCCGGGTGCACAGAGGCGCGGGCCGATGAGCCGGAGCGGGCCCCTTGGAGACGCGGCGGGCGCAGCCGTTCCCACTCAGCCTTCCGGTCCTCAGGAGGAAGCCAGTAAATGAGGTAAATTAGGGCCGGCCCCAAACGTTCTGCCAGACCTTTCCTCCCAGACCAGAGGCCTCCTGGGCCGGGTCTTCGTGGTGCCAAATCTTCCGAGAGAAAACGGAGAGACAGTTCTAAGCAGCTGTCTAATGGACCACATTTCACAATTTCATATGGGATGTTGGTTCTTGTAGACTCAGCTTGATGAACACTCCAAGAAAAATGAATCTGTTCCACGTCGTGTCTCCTTCCTTCTCTGAGACTATGTGACAGTGAAGCCGTGCCTGTGTGGCCCTTGACGGTGGACGCACCTGTGGTCACCTGCCAGGCCACTCCAGCCCTCTGTCTGTCCTGGGGCAGCTCCCTGAAAGCCCTGGTAGCTCGAGGCCGTGACTCGCGATTTGATTCTGCCCCTTCCTTTCCGTGGGGTGCAGCTATGGACTGAGTCTGCGTCCCTCAAAAGGTCCTGTGTTGAAGCCCGAATCCCCTAGGGGATGGTGTCCCCCCACGATAGGATTCGTGCCCTTTTGAAAGAGCCCCGGGAAGCCCCCTCGTCCCTTCCCCCAGTGATGCCTTCCAAGACCCAGGATGAAGCTGTCACCAGACACCACACCTGCCAGCCTCTGGATCATGGACATGTAGCCCCAGACTGTGAGGAAGACCTGCCCGCTGTCTGTAAGCCCAGCAGCCGCAGAGGAAGACAGTGAGGAAAACGTTACTTGGGAGAGGGGAGCCGTGGTCTTGGAGCAAAGGTGGCAGGAAGGAGAAGGGATTTTTCTGGGCCAGGCCGCCACCCGCGTTAGAGAAATAGATTACGTTAAATATGTGTAGGGTTTCTAAAAGGGCTCTTTTCCCTGCACCTTCCTTATCTCATCAGAGCCGCCAGCAGCAGGCTTCAGAGTGTTTTTCTTTCCTTCCACTGGTAATTAGAACACGAGTGCAGCCTCCCATGGGGGGGAAATCAGAGGCCAAAAATAAACCTTCCCTATGTGTGTCCCGCCTGCTGTGGGTTTCCTGGGATGAATCAGCATCTCCCTCATATTCGTGCCGTCTCACTGCCTCCTGTTTGCCTGGTGCTGCTTCTGGGGCAGGTGTGTGTGTGGCACAGGTGTGTGGCGCACACACGTGTTGTGTGCACGCACGCTTCTGGGGGGTCTCTGTGTGTGTGCGCACGTGTGCGTGTGTGTGTGGTGCGCACACGTGCACGGTATGCGTTGTGTGCACACGCCGTATCAGGGATAGTTTCGTGGCACTCTGGAGCAGCTGAACGCTTCTTCCCGGAGATGCTGATGTCTCTGGGCCTGTGTGTCAGGGGAATGCTGCCATTCGCACCGGCTCTGATCCAACCCCCGAGAGGGCGGGTCCTGCTCAGCGCTGTCACCCTGGGGCAACGCCTGCCCCTGGCTTTGTTGTACATAAATAACCAAACTCAGTGTTATTCTGAAAAGCTGCAAAAAAAGTTGCAAAAAAAATAATTTGCTCATGCCCCATGTAACTCCCGTCGCCTTGTCCTGCCCTCTCTTCTGCAGACTGGGGTGCAGGCTGCTGACCCATTGAAATGAAGGGGAGCGACCCTGCTCTCCATGATTCACACTACGGCTTCAGGGGGGCCTCCCGACCACCGCAGAGGCCTCCAGGCCCCGAGTGTGAGCGCGGTCAGCACACATGGCCCGGCACGGGGCCCGGCAGAGGAGGGGGGCTGTGCCTTACGGTCCGCGGTGATCTCGTAGGGTGAATGGAGCCTGGCATCTCCGCAGGGGGACGTGCTCACGTAGAGATGGAACAGCACGTTGTCCCGCAGCCGGTAGCCGCCGTCCTTGGACCGCTCAAATATCGAGTCCTCCCGTCGCTTGCTAGGGCCAGAGAGAGGGTCCGGGTCACCTCTTACGAACCTACCAGAGAGGCGCCCACTGGGCCGACAGCTTTGCCTGGTTTTGTGTCTTATTTCCCCATTTTCCCCTCATTGCTCCCCTGCATGGTGCAGGACCGCGTCTGGAGGAGGTGGCAGTGACACAGGCAAGGAGACCTGGCTGGCCCCCGGCGCCCCGGAACGTTGTGTCTCGGGCCTGTATGGAGCCAGCTCCCTCGGTGATGCTCACCCACCTCTCCGCATTATAAACCCTCCTCTTGGGGCTCACGGCTGGAGGCGCCAAGGAGTCAGCACAGCTGCTTTGCAAAGTGGAGAGGGCTTGGCCTCCAGTCCTTGGAGGGACCCCCTTTCCTTCTGCACCCGCCATGCCCCAGGGCGATGCCCCTGTTTCCCCAGCCCGTGATGGGCACAGGCCTCTGCCCTCGGAAGCCCCAGCCTGAAGACAGGAGGCTGTGTCCACCGAGCTCTGGCGTTCTGCTGCTCGTGCTGTCCCCCGTTCTTTTTTTTTTTTTTTTTTAAGATTATTTATTTATTTATTTGAGAGAGAGGCAGTGAGAGAGCATGAGTGAGGAGAAGGTCAGAGGGAGAAGCAGACTCCCTGTGGAGCTGGGAGCCCGATGCGGGACTCGATCCCGGGTCTCCGGGATCATGACCTGAGCCGAAGGCAGTCGTCCAACCAACTGAGCCACCCAGGCGTCCCGCTGTCCCCCGTTCTGCCTCGTTGGTGATGGAACATGTCGGCTGGGTCCTGAGATCCCACGGCAGCTGAGTGACATCCCCCCCCAGGAAACCCCGAGGCGCGCCATGAGCCTGTCTGCCTCCTGCCTCTGCTCCCGGGCTCCAAGGCCAGAGGTCATTGTTGGCAGCCTGGTGCTGTGAGTTGGGTGTTTAGGAGGGGCAACCCTTGCCCGTGTTTGGGAGGCCTGTCCCCAGCACCCTCGGCAGGCCCGGAGCTGACCTCCCTGTTTCTGAGCAGTTTCCTTGGCGGGATGGCATCCTGAGCCGTCTCAAGAGAGAGAGCCTGGCTCCAGCGGCCCGTGCCTGAATTTGCAGTGCCCTGTCGTCCCAGGGAAACACAGCTCTGCGGCGACTTCCTGGCCGGAGGCCCCCAAATTCAGATGCGGAAGGATGCGTTAGGAGGCAGGGCCTCTGGGAGATGGTGAGGTGGGCCCCCATGAGGGATTAGCGTCCTTATGACAGACCCCAGGAGCTTCCCCTGTCCCTTCCCCACGTGAGGACCCAGGAAACACCACCAGGATAGGGCGTGTTTCTGCGTGTGGGCACGTGTGTGGGGGTGGCCCATGCTCTGAAGACACCACTGAACACGGACTGGGACGTGCTGCCGGTCCCGGCGTCACCCGCACCCTGCTGCCCCGGGCCGCCCCGTACCTCAGGTGCAGCTCCAGCTGTGCGTAGAGGAAATGCAGCAGCGCTCTCCGGGCCACGATCTCTGCGTGGCAGTCGTTCACCACGAGCCCCTGGTCGTTGATGTGCTCGCCGCTGATGCACTTGGTCCCCGAGGACAGCACGATGACCTGCGCCTGCCTCACGTCCAGGCCTGGGGGGCAGAGAGGGCGTCAGACCACCTGTGCGGACGTGAGTCTGCGCTCCCTCTTCTGACCCCGGATACCCCAGCCTGTGGAGGAGGCCCTCCCGCCCCGGGAGCCTCGACGGTCACCAGTGCCCACCGCGAGAGGCGCGGTCCATCCCTGACACGGCGCCCACCGGGAGGGGAGGAGACCTGGCGGGCTGCTGGATGTCAGGCTGCGGCCTGCCAGCGGGGAGTAGAGCCCGCGCCTGGCCGTGCTGTGACCGCCCAGACGGACCCCGGAAATCCTGCCGCCACCTCCCCCTCGTCCCGTGGGATGAGGGTCGCATCTTCTTAGAATAATTCGCCCGTGGAAGCATGTTGTGTGCAGGACGGGGATTCCCGGAGGACATGCCCCGGCTGGCCCCCCGCACCTGTGCGCGGTTGCCCAGGAGGCGCTGTTCAGGACTTGAGAGAAGACACGTGGGACCACGAGTAGGAGAGGAGCCCACGTCTGGGTCCTCTGAGCAGGCCTGTCTCTATGTCCACTCGCACGGGGCCCTTTACCTGTTGGCCCCCAAGCTGGAGCACATCCCCAGCCCTGGCAAGGTCAAGGCCCAGGGCCTGCAGGATGCGTAGGTGCCTGGGTCCCAGGCTCAGCAGTCTGGACCTCGAGGCCAGGGGGCCCCGAAGGCAAGCGGGCTGGGTGGCAGGACCACCCTCCTTCGCGTGCCCCAGAGCGCCCGGCCCCAGGTGTGTCCCTTGGCAGAAGTGCATTTCAGGGCCAGGGGGAGGGGTATCTGGTCGGACTGCCCCTTCCCCAGGCCCAGCCCAGAGGTGGGAGCCCCCCTGGCTCGTGCCTCGATCCCGCCACTGCATTTCGGGAGCAAGGTCTGTGCTGCGGATTCTGCTTCCCGAGACGTACGGCCCGTGCACGAGCGTGCACGTCGCAGACAGCAGTGAAAGTGGGCGCGTGTCCTGATTCAGCGCCACGAGGCTTCCACTGTCCCTAAAGAGCGACGGCACAGCCAGGAGCCAAGTAGCAGGTGACAGCCCCACCCGCACGGCTCCTCCCGCCAGGGTCCAGGGAGCTGCATCCCAGGCCCTGAGAGTCCTGGGACAGAAGTTTTCACGGGTCTGAGGGGAGAACTAGGAAGCCAGGCTTGTTTGCTTATGGCCATCTCATGTGACCCTGGAAGAGAGACTCACTGAGCGCCCGAGTCATTGTGATCTTTTAATGCTCTTTGTGTGTGGAAGACCAGAGAGTTTCGAGGTCAGACTAATGGGGTGGTTTTCTCACTCTCTGCGCCCAGGTTCCTAGCCATCGATGGGGGCACCTGGACGTGCCCCTCTCCCCTCTGCTGGCCTCCGAGTTCCCCTTTCCCACCGCGGACCCGGTGGGATCCAGGGATCCACCAGGAGCTGGTGGGTCCTTCACACAGTGGAGCCCGATTTATGTGTCACGGGACAGCGCTCGTTCTGACCGCAGTCCAGGGAGTTTTTTCAACTAAAACATTCTCTGCGAGAACGGAAGAGAGGCAAAACCCAAGAAGCCTTCGGAATGAGCTCCGGACTCGTGACTTTGACACGTGGTGTGTTCGGGGTTGCCCTGGAGGACCACAGCCTCAGTCTGTTCTTTGTCCCGCAGGGGGAAGGTGAGTGCAGCTGCCTCGCAGCCAGAGTCTGGGCCTGGAGGCAAGGACGGCAGCGTGGGATTCTGGTCCCGAGCTCTCCCCCGTGCCCCGCTCTTCCGGGGCCCCTTGTGCAGTGAGCCCTCAGCAAGCCCGAGGGAAGTTAGTGACCTGCGGCTCGAACACCGGCACGTAAGAAGAGGTCTCGTGCCCTGCTCTGCGTTCTGCGGGTTCTGGCTCGATGGGGGCAGGACGTGGGGGTGCCGGGAGGTACCCTGCGTGGGTGTGGTCTTGCAGGTTGCAGTCTTCAGATGCCGGTGCGCGTGCAGGGTAACTTAGCAGCGGGGAACTGCGTCAGGATTGTCCACGTTTCTCCTGGGGGCTGGTCTGACGCTCCTGTCTCGGTTCTGCAGAAATCGCAGCTGTAGAAACAGAAACTGCCGTGCCTTCACCCATTCATTAAGTCTCCTCCAGACTCCGGGCTCTGCCGTTCCCAGCACGGTTACGTGGCCCAGGAGCTGCGTTCCTTGCTTACTCGAGTTTTGTGCGTCTCACCTCCTGAGTACCAGCCCTGTGCGTGTGACTTGTCACGTCCTTCAGGAATTTAGCGTGAGTTTGGGGAGATGATTCAGACAGAAATGTGTGCAAACCAGGGTATTGTGTGATACATACCACATAAGTCTGCACACAATGTCAGTGGGATAAGGGGAGGGGAGGGAACTGTGTGCATGGCTCCCTACAAGCTGGCCGGAGCCAGGGTTCCTGGGTTCACCGCGTTCTCGCAGGCGACGGGGACGATGAGGGAAGAAGCCAGGCGCAGAGGAGGTGGTGTGAGTCTGTCCTCAGGCTGATCTGGTAGAACGTTCTGGACTGCGCGGGTGCCACTGTCGCGCGGGCTTGGGGGCAGGTGCTGAGCTGCTGCCCCCAGCGGGGCCCCCGTGAGATGCGACGCAGCATGGGACTCGGTTATGGGGTCTCATGACGTGGCTAAAGGACAACACGAGCAATGGTGACCGGAAACACGGCCCTCTGGGCGTCTACAGAATGAACAGAAGATGTGATCAGAGACCTCCTCCTGCAGAGCCCCAGGCCTGGTTAGTTTTGTGGGAGAATTCTACCGACCTTGACGTAGCAGCCGATTTCAAGGCTGTTTATGGAGTGTTCTGGAGCGCACGAGGACAGGGAAGCCCGAGTGCCTTTGTCATGAAATGCCTTACGGATCTCTTGCCCGCCTGGGCCTGCCCAGAAGGAAACAGGTAGCCTCAGCCACGGACATCAAAAATTCTAAATCAAATACTAACCACCAAGCTTTAGGACGAGGGGCGTTCATTATGCAAATGCAAAACCGGATTCAATTCCATTAAAATGCAATAGAAAAATATGATTATAATTACAGACACTGAGAAGGCATCCGACAAAACCCGACGACTTTGGGTACACACACACGTAGAGAGAGAGGGGTGTGCACACAGAGAGGTGTGCGCCCACCCCGCCCCCGCGCACGCGTGTTGGGAGGTGCCGAGGGAGGGCTGCTGCGCTCGGGAACGCGGCCGGAGCGCCCTCGGGGGCTCCGTCACTCAGTGCCCGCCCAGGCTGTTGGCCTGCGCAGCCGGGAGGGGACTGGGGGGTGGGGTCGTCGGGACGGGAGGGGACAGTGAGGCCGGAGAACGCACTGTGACTGGGTACTGGGAGTCCCCGGAGAAGCCCGTGGGAATGGTGCCGGACGCGCGGGAGCGGCCGGAAGGCGCAGGTCAGCGCGCAGAAGTCGGCAGCGTTCGCGTGCACCCCCGGCAGCGGCTGAGAAACCGAGGGGCAAACGGCTCCGCTTGCGCCGCCAACAAGACAGGAATGAGTTTAACAAGAAACCAAGACGGAAACTGAATGAAACATTTACTCCCCCCGAAAGACACCAGTGGAACTGGAACACACGGATGTTGCTCCTTCTCGGACAGGAAGATACGACGTCCGGAACCGTCCCTGCAGTGATTGAGACGGTTCGTGTGATCCCAGTAGGAAGAGCACGAGGGCTCGTTTTTGACAAAGAAAACCTGATTGAAAAGTACATATTTGGGGCGCCTGGGTGGCTCAGTGGGTTAAGCCTCTGCCTTTGGCTTGGGTCATGGTCCCAGGGTCCTGGGATCGAGCCCCGCATCGGGCTCTCTGCTCCGCGGGGAGCCTGCTTCCTCCTCTTTCTCTGCCTCTCTGCCTGCTTGTGATCTCTGTCTGTCACATAAATAAAAATCTTAAAAAAAAAAAGTACATATTGTTCTGTTCTTTATTTTTGAACCAAGCAAGCTGATTTCACCGGGCAACCCCGAAGTTCTGCGGGCAGAGGGGGAGCAGGACGCAGAGCCCAGGAGACGTCAGCAGGTCACGAGGGCTCGAGAGCAAATGGCCCTGGTTCTGAAGCAGCCAGTCCCAGCAGGGGACGGAGCACGGAGTCCAGAAACCACCCCAAAGTCGGACGGGAACTGACTGCACGGTGGAGGCAGCGGCATCTCAAACCCGTGGGCTGGGGACACTTAGACGCTGTCCCGTGACGGAGAGCCGTCTGGAGACCAGAACCGCACTGCTCCTGCGCACCGTGCCCCAGGGCGGCTAACAGGTGGACCCGAGGCGTAGATGCAGAAGCGTGGAGAGCGGTGGCTTTATTCACAGTCACCCACACGTGGAGCGCGGCCTCCAGCAGCTGCCGTGTCAACTGGTCCGTCCAGAGGGCGGACTGTCACTCAGGGGCGAGGAGAACGGAGCCGCCAAACTACCGAGAGGCGGGGAAGAAGACCGGAGGCGTGTCACTCAGCGAGGGATGAGGGACACCCACAAGGCCCCTCGCAGCACGATGGCAGCTGCGCGGCATCCTGGGAAAGGCGGAACTACGGGGACAAGAAGAGAGGAGCAGTCTCCAGGGCTGGGGCGGCCGTGGAGAGGCGCAGCACAGCGGTTCTCGCGGCCGTGAAGCTGCCCCACGTGAAAACTGGAGTCTGGGTCTGTGTCCTTCCTCGTCCGTCCGAACCCGAAGAATGTACGACGCGAAGAGGGTAAACTGTGGGCTTGGGTTGATTAAAAAAAAAGGTGTAAATGTGGTAGAACAAAACGTGGGGAAATCTCTGCGTACATTTGGTGAGTGGAAGAACTTTCTGACTATAACTAAAAGTCTCAAAGCAGTAAAATTGCTAAATTCAGATGCAGAAAGTGATTCCGGGAGTTCACTGTCCTGGTGGCTCGTTGCAGGCAAGCACGCGTCTCTCTGCCCCGAGGAGGCCGGCGCCGGGTCCCCGTGTGCAAACGCAGTCGAGACGAGTTCCGGGGCCCGCATGCACGTGCCTCCCCGGCCGGCCTCTCGCATCGCCCTCGTCATCCCGTGCACCTCCACCCCCAGCTTTAGGCGATCTTTGGGAATGTCGCTTTTTAAATTTAACTGGGACGGAGCAATTCTGAGCCCATTCAAACCCCTTGCATAGAAATATTCACAATGCAAGCTCTGATTACAGAATTTCTAAGAATAAAACTATAGGTAAATGTACCAACCAGATCCCAGAAACAGATACAGAACTGAGTTTACCCGAGGATGCAGTGTAGAAATGAGTTCTGCTCCGTTTGCTGGCGCTGGGCCTACCGAGTGCCACAGGCCCAGTGATGGGGTTTCTACAGCTTCCTGTAGAGATGGCGGCCCCCCTGGATGTAGGGCCGGCGCCCAGAAGCGTCCCCAGGAGGACGTCCCCATGTCCTGCAGCGCCTGCCACGCACGCTGGGGTTGCACAGCGCCTGCCCTTTCGGCTCTCTCCTCACTGTGTTCGATTATCTGACTTTTGCTGTGAGTCAGTTTTTTCCTCTTCTCAGTTTCTGTTTCTGTTCTAAATCTGCTTTAACTCATTTGACCTGGAGTGGACATACAAATGCCGGCTCAGGCATGTCTCGTCCGGGAGGGACATGGGCACGATGGAAGGGAAATGTTTTCCCTTTGGACACAGATTTCTCTCCCTCCAGAGCCTTGGTTTATGGCCGTCCCGCAGGACTGTCTTCTCCAAATACTGCAGGTGCGTTGGCCCGAGGAGGAAAGGACACGGTGTACAAGTTCCATGCGCTGCGCTGGGAGCAGCGATGCCCGGGTGGGGGGCGTAAAACCACGAGGCGTGGGTGGGCAGGACGCGCAGCCCATGCCAGGACCGAGGCTTCGGGTCCCATCACCCTGTTTCTGCTACTGAACTGAGACTCTGGTCCCGGGAGCTCGTCTGCTGTCCCAAGTGGACAATGGGGTTAAAACTAGCACCACCGAGTTGTGGGACGAAGGAGCATCGTGTGACGTGTGTAACAGGTGCAGCGCGGGTCCCCTCACAACCCCGTGGCCCGCTCTGCCGGTGCCGCCCCAGCTTCTCCCTCTGGCGCCCATTGCCTGAGTTACGGTGGGAGCCCCGTGTCCTGTTCGTGTGCGGGCAGGACTCACGCCCTCACTGAGGCCCTCCAGGAGGCGGGCTCCGGTGGCAGGAGAGGGGCGCCGTCGTGGTGGTTGTGCTGATGGTTGTGAGGCCCTGGGTGCGACTGGGGGACCTTGGTCTGTGGGTCAGCAGGCAGCTCAGCTCTCCTGGTGTGGACGCCCCACCCCCCGCCATCCCACGGAGCGGTGACCCCATGCGGTGGGAACTTGAACCCTAACGCCCGGGGTCCGCTGGGCGGACGGGCGCGGGAGCTGTGAACGCGTCTGAAGGTCCACGGCGCCTCAAGGCCGCCAGCCTCCCCGGCTTCACGCCCGCTCCGTAGGAGGCCAGGCCTTTCTGGACATGTTTGTCACTCCTCCGCACCCAAAGGCAGCGTCTGGTTTTCTGCCCCCGGTGACGTCTTTTGGGCAGTTGACTGCCGACTTACAGCACAGCTGTGAGAGCGCGGAAGAACCCGGACACCGTGGGGGGGCTCGCCGTCTTCCGTCCTGTTCTGTGCTTCCTCGTGCACCTGCTCGCCAAGGAGGGGCCTCTGGAGTCTCAGGAGGGTCAGGCCACTGTCCCTCCTCGTCTGGCTCTCCTTGGGGGCCACGCGGGTGCAACTCTGGGATTAGTTCCCATGATCTCTGGCTGGGCCACGTCCACTCGGCGGTGGATCCTCCTTCCCTCTCCGTGTGAGGGAGGGTGTTCAGTGTGAAGAAGGCAGCATTCATGCTACATGGGGTCGGGAGTGAAATACACCCGGCGTTTCATGGTTTAGACCTGACCCTTCCAACCCGAGACTGGACTTCACTGTGCCTGCTGCTGCTCGCTGTGCGGTACGCCGGCCCCTGTGAGCATCAGCGGGCCCGAGCCTCCCCCTCTCCGGGAGGCTCTGCAGCTCGCAGCACCTTCTGGACCGGCCCTCTGAAGTCCAGGTGGTGGCGGCCATCTCCCATCCCCGTGTGAGGCTCTGCCTGTGGTCCTTCCCCACCTTCCCTGTGCCTTCCTGGGTGTAAATGGAAAGACCCACTTTATTTTTATGATCTAAGTAATTGCCAGTCACTCGGTCACTCGCGAGAAACCGGGAAAAGAGGGTCTGGGGTCTGTGTGCACCTCCACAAGTCCCCTGTGCAGACGGGCCCAGCCAGGCCCCTCGTGTGCTCGCAGGAGATGCCCTGGCTGTGGGTCAGCTGTCAGGACTCAGGACCGCCACACCTGCTGTGGGGCCACGGCCGGCTCCTGACTCCGGCAGGGCGTGGCGTGGACAGCGCAGAAGCGGACTTCTTCACCCCGCGTGGTCCTTTTAGGTTCAGAGGAAAACTCTAAAACACAGCAGAATGCGTGTCCCATGTCATGACTTGGGACTTTCAGATTTCCCTGTAAGACAGGCTAGCCCACTTGGTCCACAAGCGTCTGCTGGCTTGAACAGAGCTCTTCTGGGCTGATGCACCAAGTTGGACTTTGGAGGATGTTTTCTTCCCCGTCTCGTCTTCAAAAGATGCGCGTTTTTGCTGGGCAGCCATAAACCCCGGGTGTTTGTGGAGTGTGGCGAGCAGCCCCTCAGCTTAAATCAGAAAGAAGTCTGTCGAAGCCACAGTTTCACAGGCCAGCAGACAGGGGCTGGAACAGAGACAGGCCGGGAGGTCTTCTTTCTGGTCGTTTACTGAATAAGCTTAGAAGCAAGTAATTTTGCCGGCAAAGATCATATATCTTGGCACCACGCCTTGTGCACATGAGCAGGGACCTTGGCCAGGGGTTTGTGGGGTCCACAGCCCACCTCTTGGCTCTGCCTGCCTTCCTGCGACTCAAGGAAAGGCACCTAGTCCCTTCGTCTCCTTGTCTGTATTTCTTAAAAACTGTAATTAAGATTCCTGCATCTCCCGCTTTTCATGGTTGTAGCAATTAACTTGATTAGTGTATGCAAAAGTGCTATCCACATTATAAATTTGCATATCAAATGAAAATCATCATTATTAGTAGCTCCTTCAAGAGTCACTTTCCCGTGGAAACATCAGGCTTTCTTAACAAAGGAGAAGACAGAGCCGTCACTTGACAGCTTGGGTAAACGCCGTCCAGTTTCTGGTTGAGGGGCGGAGTGAGCGGCACACGGTCCTCCTCCTGGGGGTCCACAGACCAGAGGGCTCCAGGGAGTGTGCCGGGACCGGTGGGGTCCCAGCACCATGTGGAGGAGCCGTCACGAGGGACCAACCGCGTGCAGGGTGGGCTTGGGGAGAGCGGGCGCTGAGCTGGCAGGACTGTCGGCGGGCTCCCCAGGTGACTTTTAATTAGGGGCCGTTGGCCGGCCCCCAACCCACCTGGGTTGCGGAGGCTGGCTTGGAGGAGCCCCTCCTTCCACTGGGGGGGGCAGCGTCGGGGGAATCACAGCCGCACGAGAGCGAGCGGAGCTGGGGTTTTCCTCACAAGTATGGAAGCCACATGAAGGATGAGACAGAGAGAGCGACTACGAAGAAACCACAGCAGAGGGCAGAGGCTCGGGCATCAGCTGGCGAGGCCCCCAGGGCGTTGTGAGGAGCGTCCCCTCTGTAAAACAAGAGGGAGGAGGCACCGAAGAAGACAGGGGTCTTGAGTGACACAGACGGCAGAAATTCAGAAGCAGTGGCGTTTGGAGACCTCTCAGAAGTTTCCGAAGTGCCCAAGGACCCAGAGGAAATGGGGGAGGGGGGACGGCACCAGGAAAGGGAAGAGACTGAGGGTCCCGTCGGAGTACTGAAGATTGGGCAAAACGTGTGTAAAGGAAGGAGTTTATCAAAGAAATGATATGAGAAAAAGTACAGAAATAAATAGCTTAAATGAATCAGAGCAGGTGCGTGGCTCATGCCTACACACACGCGTACGAGCTTACAGAGGCTCAGGTTACAAAGAGCGCCTTCCCCTCCGCAGGCAGAGCGGGGGCGATCCGGCCGAGACGCCAGCCTGACGTCGCTGGTTAGAAACATGAGCCAAGAGGTAATAGGAAAATCCTCTCCAGAGGCTCGGGGAAAATAACGTAGAATTCTCCCCAAGCAGAGCTACTGCCGTGGGTGGAGAGCGCAGTCGGCCCGTGGCCCGTGAACGAGAATGCCCAGTTTCTAGCCCGCACGTTTGAAGGTGTTTCTCAAAGCTGCACCTGTCAGGCCGGGAGAAGGGAGGAGAAAGAGGTGAGGCTGGTGCTGGGGTGCGGTCGGGGCCCGGAGAAGGGCGTGGGCCTGTCCACGGACACGGGGACCCATCGTGTGTGGGTCAGCATGTGTGCCAAAGTGCTTCCTTCTTTCCCGTGTAAGAAAGGAAAATGGAGCCTCTGGAAAGCGCACGTGAGACTCCGAAGCTCACTGTGGAAGTCTAGCAACAACTTTAGGTCAACCCTAAATGTGCTGCGGCTTTGAGCGGGTGGTGGCCTCGTGCTCTCGGGATATGGTGCGGGGACAGTACAGGAGCCCCTGCTCGCCTGCGCTCGGCAGGGCTGCGCGAGGCCGTGTCACGGATTCCAGCATTTAGACTCAGGACAAAGGGCAGAAGACGGAAGCGTGGTGCAGAAGGGGCTGGAGGTGCGGGCCGCGGCAGTGGGAGACGTGCGTGTAGGGGACGAGGCGGCTTGCCGGGCAGGGCAGGGTGCCATGGTTGTCTCTGCTTGAGAGCGTTAAGAAATAAGAGCGTAAGTCTATTACCTAAAATTATGGGCGTTACTAACATAATAATGAAAACTCAAAAAGCATATTTTGCCGGTGCAGTCAATATGCAGTCAATATTCAGAATTGAAACTGGAAATACAGAAGTGCTCAGGCTCATGAGGACCCCGAAAAGTGATTCGTGGCAGCTTCCCTGCCGAGCCGACGAGAGCGCTGGGTCCCTTCCCGAGCTCCCTTCTGCTGGAATTTTTACCGGCTCCTGCGTATTTGGGAGAGCGCCAAGAACTCCATTCGTAAGCCCATTCGTTGCCCTCAGGGGTCCCCCACCGGCTCCTAGGGGGAAAGCAGCTGCGGGCACCAGGTGATGCGGACGAGCTGGCGTCGCACCCGGACACGGGAGGCGTCGGGCTCAGGGTTTCCTTCAGGATCCACGCGCTTTTGTAACGTTGTAGCAGAGATGGGCACGAGGGAGAGCAGCCCTCCCTCGGAGCGTCCTGCGCATTTGCTCAAGTATGTGAACTAGAAGTAAGGTCAGTGTCGCGTTGACTTTGGGTAAATGGTTTCTACAAGCTGTTCTGCACACGTCTTCCTAAGCTTCTGTTAGTCAGTGTGTTTGTTGAACCGTCTCTTTCCAGCAACGCTCAGCAACGTGTCCTCCAGTGTTTACAGCCACTACTTGGTGCGGCGTCGCCTCGGACCGCCCCACCCCCCACAGCGCTCCGTTCTCGCGGGTAGTTCGCTGGCTCCAAACCCAGCCGATTTGCCGGCCGCTTTCCCGTGAGTCTTTGTAAAATGTTACTGTTTTCCAAGGCACATCTGAGAGTAGCTTTCAAGACTTCCCAGAATCGAGTTTTCCAGAAAAGAGGGGAGATATTGGACCATTAGCTACAGAGCTGGGAAATGCTGGGGAAACGACTTAGTGGATCTAAGAGACCTGGGGTAGGGAATAGAGCCGGTGAAGGAGAAGCATGGGTCCCCCCCTCTCACCCTCTCCTACCTACTCCCTTCCTTCCCTCTGAGTCACCAAGAGGCTGGCTGACCCAAGGTCACAGGCAGGTACAGCTGGGATTCAAACCCAGGAAGGTGATCTTGGCCAGCCCCAGGTCTCGCCGTTCCCTGGACTCTGTCCTGACGTGGGGGCTGGGGCACGTCCACGCCTCCGGTCAGCGGCTCTGGCTGCAGGGGAAGGCAGTGCCCGTCCAGTGGGAATGATCTTGACTGAGGTGAACTCCTGGCCCTCAATCTAGAACGTTCCACCTTCTGCACGGTGGCGGGTGTATGAATGGACGGAAGGGCAGAGCGCATGCCCGGGTGCAGTGGGGTCGCGGACCAAGCGGAGCTGCCTCTGCCTTAGCATGCCGCCCTTGTCAAGCCGTCGCTGCCGTTCACAGCATTTCTCACGTCTTTTCTGCTCACGAAATTCTGGCAGGGGAGGCATTGTCCCTTCCATTTTACTAAGATGCGCCCCCCGCCCCCCCGCCAGCCTAAGGCACCTGGTCAGTGGCCTGGCCTGGCCTCGGGCTCCAGCTGTACCAGCACCAGCAGCGCACGGTGTTCTCGACCGCGAGGCGGGAGCCTAACAGGAGAGACACCGGCTGGTCCTCACGTGGCCCTTCGTCGTGGGAGTCAAGGCGCGTGCGCAGAGCCGGTCTGAGCGCGTGTCAGCGGCGTTTTGCTGACTGGCCACGATCGTCACTGAGCTCTGGATCCTACGGCTGGATCTCTCTTTCACGCTCCGTGTGGAAGGGAGAGACACTAAACCTCCCGTCCTTGCGGATGGGATCCCACAGGGAAAACAAGAGGCATTACCTGTGGTCATGACGATTCCTGCCAGGGCTTTGTGGCGGGCGTGCACGGACGCCAGGCCTACGGTCAGCTCGTGGAACTTCTGCGTGACCAGCTGGGACACGGAGTCTGCGAATTCCTGAAAGACACAAGTACCAGGCCTCGTTGACGGCTGAGCCGGTGGCATGCTGGCCTCCCTCCTCCTCCAAGCCACGTCCCCACGTGTGGCATCCGGAGGCCACCGTGTGCACTGTTCCAAGACCCCACAGCCCCATGGGGACCCATGCAGGCCTCGGTTCTGAGGGAGGAGCCCCCGCCTGGCCCCGCACCTAGCAGAGTCTGCCTGCGGGAGGCCACAGCGCTCTCGCCCTCCCCTGCCTTGCAGAGGAGCCCGCCTGCGGCTCTCCTTTGGGGACACTCGTGAGAACCTTGAGCAGCATGGGGGCTCACACCCCGGACACTCGACTCCCTGTCTTCTCAGCGTGGGCGAACTGAGGTCCAGATACCCCCTGGTCTCAGGTACACCTGGCCGAGCTGCTCCCCGGGCTCACCCCAGACTCCCCTCACTTTCTACGCACACAGGCACAGATGTGCTCTCTTGAGGTGCCGGCACTGTGCACACGTGCATTCACGGAGACACATGCACACGGGGCAGCCAGAGATAGTGCACCTGTGCACACGCACGTGCACACATGTGTGCACACACGCAGAGACGCAGGCACACGTGTGTGGTGCACACTCATGCATGCTTACACATGTGCACACACTCAGATGTAGGCACATGACTGTGGTGCACACCCACACACGTGCACACACGCTCAGAGGTACAGGCACACGTGCACTACACACGACACACGTGTGCACACACACACGGCCTGAGTTGATGGGATCCCACTCGTTGAGTCCTCTCGTGTGCCCTGTGTCCTTTTAAAGCAGCTCCTCTGCAATGACAAGGGTGGCCTGGCCCAAGGACGTGGCTTTCATGTTGTCTTCCTCCCTCCCACCCGGCCCCATGGCGGACCGTCGCCCTCTGCGGGAGGAGGTGGGCTGGGTGGCAGCGCCCCTCACGGGCTTTGGAGACGTATCTGCTGTGAGTCGCGTGGGCCCGTTTTCCTGATTTATAAGGTAATCCTCTTAATTTCCTTTGGACGTTGCTCTCGTGAGGGTGAGGCGCGTTCGTGCCCCTTCCGTGCTCAGCCCGCCGCCCCGTGCTCTGTGGGGCCAGCCGCGGTGCCGGCTCTCCTCTTCACCACTGTCGTCACCGATCGTCGTCTCCCTGGGTGCCGCGGACACGAGCTGCGTCTTCCTGTGGTTGCGCGCGGGGGCACGGGGTTCACTTCCGGGGTGGAATGGAGCTGCCCTTTCCTGCCGGGCGTCTGGATATTGGGCTACAGATCAGAGCAGGTCTCAGTAAGGATGCGGATTTTGTTTCTAGGAGAACCTACTCGCATGGAAACATGCCTGCATCTTGGGGCCTAGAAACCTGCGTGGGAACAACACAGGTGTTGGCTCCGGGCTCCCCGGTGTGCGGGGACCGTGCTGCCCTGGTGGCTTCCAAGGCCCGGAGACTGGGTGCCATGCGGAAGTGACGATTCAGGCCTCACACGTAGCGAGGGGCCCTCTGCCGGGGCTGCTGGGCGGGGGGGTCTTCCCCGGCTTGGCCCCCGCCAAGAACCCAGGCTTCTGGGTGAGGAGCCTCCTCTGGGAGCTGTGCAGTCTGTCCTGGGGCTGGCTTGCAGCTGGAGGCCATCCTGTCCTTTGGGACCTGGGCACAGAGGTCCAGAGAGCCGGTGTGTGTCCTGGGCACACTGAGTGTGGGTGTCCTGGGCGGCCAGAGCCAGTGACCACAAGCGGGTTGGCTCAGAGACACAGACTCTGCCCCTCCTGGCTCTGGAGACAGCAGCTGGAGGTCAAGGTGTCCAGGGCCACTCTCCCTTCTGCTGCTCCAGGGACGGTCCTTCCTGCCACCTCCAGCTTGTGGGGTCCTCCCATCTGTACCCCGTCCGTGTCTGTCTCCGCGTCTTACAAGGATGCCTCTTGCTGGATTCAAGGCCACCTGCTCTCAGATCCTCATGTCGCAGCCACACGGCCTCTGGGCTGGGACATGGGCCTGCCTTTTTGGGGCCATGTGCAGACCACTTCCTCTTGTCATCAACACTTCCACACTTGTGCTGTGACCCAGAGGGTGACAGTTTTCATGGAAGTGTGAATTTGGGTAATTTCTGTATGTCTTGGATGACCCGACTTCTTCATTTGTGTGGGAAGATTAGCTGCATAATCAGGCTTTGCCAGGCGCCCGGACCATGACCTGAGCAGTCCTCAGTCCCCGTCCCTTGAACAGCAGCGGGTGTGGACACAAGGCTGGTCGTGTTCCTGGTGCCCTTGGCCCCCCACGACCAAGGGCAGGTTTTATCAGGTCCCACCTTCAGATAGACGCTGGTGGGCAGGGGTGCTCTGAGCTTGGACCGAAGACGCGCGCGCAGTGAGCGAGTTGGTGGGAACAGGGGTCCCAGGGTCTGTGGGCTCTACGGCACCTCGGTGAGCACTGCTTTCGGAGCAGGAGCCTAACTCCAAAGGTATGTGTCTTTTTCTGACGTATCTCACTCAGCATCATACTCTCTGGCTCCATCCGTGTCACTGCAAATGGCGAGATCTCATTCTTTTTGACGGCTGAGTAATAGTCCACCGTACGTACACACCACCTCTTTACCCGTCATCTGTTTACGGACAGCTTGGCTCTCTCCGTATTTTGGCTGTTGTGGACTTTGCCACTATAAACACTACGGCTGTGTATCTTTTGAGTTAAGGTTTTCATTTTCATTGAGTTTACTGGGTCATAGGGCAGCTCTATTTTTAACTTTCTGAGGACCCTCCACACTACTCAGAGCGGCTGCACCAGCCTGCGTTCCCACCAGCAGTGCACAAGGTTCCCCTTTCTCCGCATCCTCGCCGACATCTGTTTCCTGCTTTGTTAATTTTGGCCATTCTGACTGGGGTGAGGTGGGATCTCTTGGGGTTTTGATTTGTGTTTCCCCGATGCTGAGTGATGTGGAGCATCTTTCATGGGTCTGTTGGCCATCTGGATGTCTTCTTTGAAAAAATGTTCGTTCAGGTTCTCTGCCCATTTTTAATTGGATTCTTTGTTTTGTTTGGTTTTTTAGTTTTGTGCTGATTTGTAAAAGTTCTTTACATAGTTTGGATATCAGCCCCTTGTTGAACATGTCATTTGCAAATACCTCCTCCCATTCAGGAGGTTGCCTTGTCATTTTTAAAAAAGATTTTATTTATTTATTTGACAGACAGAGATCACCAGTAGGCAGAGAGAGAGGAGGAAGCAGGTTCCCTGTTGAGCAGAGAGCCCGATGTGGGGTTTGATCCCAGGACCCTGGGATCATGATCTGAGCCGAAGGCAGAGGCTTAACCCACTGAGCCACCCAGGTGCCCCCAGCCTAGTCATTTTGTTGATGGCTTCCTTCTTCAGTGCTTTTCAAGGTGCCAGGATCTGGTTCCTACGCCTGGTGTGCTCTGAAGAGCTATCCCAATGTACCTTTGATTGTCGGTTTTCCCTCTCCATAAAGTGGTTTTGAATGTCCAGGAAGTGATGAGATTGTCAGCGCAGGAAGCATCTCGTTGCTCTGCGTGCCTGACCGGTCCTGGGAGGCTCCCAGAAGAGGACGTCCCCACACGCTGGTGTCACAGAAAAGCGACTTCATTTGGAAGCTAGAGGCCGCTGCCCTTTATGCAGAGGCGCAGAACGGAGGCCCCGTGTGCCTGCTTCTCCCGCTGAGCCCCCACAAAGCTGAGGCTGACACGGTTTCAGCAGGGGACTCGGGGCACACATGTTCCTCCAGGAGACCCATGAGAGGGGTGTCTATGAGTGACCTGCGCGGGTCTGGCTGTCGGAGGGTGTGGGGCGCCCCTTCTCTCTCCAGCTCTCTTCCCCCCTCACCCCTCCTCTCTCGTCCCGGGTGTCCTGGCTGGAGACCCCCAGGGCAGAGCTCCGTGGAGGCTCCCGGGCCACCGAGCTGCCCACCTGCCCTCAGCCCTGTGGTTTCCCTGGCTGTGAGGTTGCAGGTTCCAGCAGGAGCGTCCTTCTCCAGTGTGAAGAATGAGAGGAATTTACCGTAGAAAGGCAAGTGCGTCCTGACAGAGCAGAGAAGAGCCAAGGCTGCGCATCGCACCAGGCCGCCTGCTGACCCGCCAGCCTCCCCGCTCCGGGCGAACGGGCCTGCGTTTCCTGGGTGTGAGAGTGGAAGGGAGTCTGCTTGGGAAAAGGCCCGCGGAGCCTGCCCTGCCCGGAGCCGCACCCCCGTCCCGCAGTCCCCCTTGCCCTGGGGCTGTTTTGGGGGCTCGGAGGTTGATTCAGTGGCGCCCGGATCCCAGCTGTGCTTCCGCTTCCCCAGTTGTCTGTAAGGGGCCTGGCGCCTGATTACGTGGGGAGCTGGGGGCGAGACGGAAACTTGGAATTCACGAGGGGCGCCCACACTCACTGTCTGAGTTAATGCCAGCCGTCCTTTACGCTTCAGTCACTGGGGGTCGGACACACACAGTCGACCTCGGTTACCCCACACTCAGCTGATCAGATCGTGACGCGATCCCATTTTCTTCCCCACCTGCCACTTGGTGTGTAGTCGAAGCAGCTGAAGTGCTTTAGAACAGCTCAAGTCACTGAGTATTTTCATAGATTCAGATTCCAGAGCCTGCCCCGGGCCGCGGGGAGTTCATGCCCCAGGACAGGCGAGGACACATCATTTGACTTTGCGAGTATTTTTTCAGCACACGGGTCACGCTATTTTGTAACATCACTTCCTAAATTAATGTAAGACATTTTCCCCGGCGGCGGTGGCGAGCTCACGACCCCTCACTGTCGCCCCGAGAAGCCCCCGCCCTCGCTGTACGCAGGCCTGTGTGCCGGCCGGGCGGGAGCTGTGGGCTTACAGACCCAGCCCCCGCTCTGTCCACGAGAGCGTCACAGACCGCGGCCCGTGCACCTCCTCCTCCCTCTCTCCACAAAGTCCAAGCTCCTACAGGGGGTTCCGCGGCGAGCAGGATTCTCTTCCAGACTCCAGTGGCTCCTAGAAGCTGTGTCCTTTTTTGGTACATCCTGAAAAGGTAGTTTTTCTTTCTCTTATGTACGTCATACATATACAATGTGCTTGCGGACAAGGGGTCAGTATTTTTATGGATTGGGGGAGTGGGAGCCACCTTGTGGACCATGTCACACGTGTCCTCTGTGGGGCTCACTTTGAGGGCAGGAGACAACGTCCAATGGTCTGAGTCGCAGGGCTGCCAGGAGGAGAGCAAAGGCCTCAGTTCCAGAACCAGGAGCTCCTGCAGAGCCCCCGGAGCACGGCCCCGTGTCCCCACCCCGTGTGGAGCTCCCGGCGCAAGCCCCCTGTTCCCCTACACAGAGCCCCTGGCACATGGTGGTAGTCCCATCCCACGGTTGCAGAGGCAGAAGCTCAGAGAGATCGGGGACCGGCCACGGTTGTGAAGCAAGCAAGAAGCTGGGCGTGATGGACTTGTGTGTGTGTGAGTGTGTGTGTGTGTGAGAGTGAGTGTGAGTGAGTGTGTGAGTATGAGAGTGTGTGAGAGTGTGTGAGAGAGTGTGTGTGAGTGTGAGAGTGTGTGAGAGTGTGTGTGAGAGAGTGTGTGTGAGAGTGAGAGTGTGTGTGAGAGAGTGTGAGTGTGAGAGTGTGTGAGAGTGTGTGTGAGTGTGTGTGAGAGTGTGTGTGTGTGAGCTCCTCATTGTGCTGTTCAGCCCGTGATGCCTGCGGCCGTTCTGAAACCGGTTCCTGAAACCTCAGGAACCAACTGAAATCCGGCCACACGTGGGAAGTCCTCCGTGATTCAAGCACATGGTGGTCACTGAGGCCATGCACTGCAGCCGTCCGGTTTATGGTCATGGAGAGAGCCTGCAGCGCTCCGCCGGAATCTCAGGGTGAGCCTCCACCCCTGCGAGAGCCTTTGGGGATCCCAACAGACTCGCCTGGAAAGGGCTCCCCCAGAGCGGGAGCCGTAACCCCTCTGCTCCGAGGGGCAGGGCCCCGAGCTGCTGCCCAGAGCGCCGGTGAGCCCGGATCTGAGCCGGGCCGCGTCCGTGCCGCTCACACACAGATCGGAGCAGGCTGGAGACAGGCGCAGAAATGCCCGGGGCGGGGGGATTTGGCTTCTGGCTGAATGCTAGTGCTCGGCAGGTGCTTCTGGTCCCAAAGGCTAAGTGGGGGAGGGGCCGCATATTAACGAGCTGTGCCTGTTGGAGGTGCGGCTTCGGCTTCCGCCTGTGGCCGCGCCCTGCCCATTGGCCCCCATTACCATGGCAAACTGCCAGCATTATTCAAATAGGAAAAACAGACTTTAAATAGGAACACGGAAAGACTCAAACTTCGCTCATTTCCAACACTAATGTTTTGAATGCCATAGATAAATAAAATGTGTTCAAATTTGCAATAGCGGTCCTCAGGGTGAAATTGACATTTAGCCAAAGTGGTAAGGATATTAAAATCGATAGATTATGAAAGAGAAAGCCCTCAGTAAATATTTTCCTGTGGAAATCCTGTCTTTGGGTTTATAATGCTGAAAAAGCGGAAAGGTTAGATTTGCATATGGGTAGGGGCAGACGGGATCTAGGAGCCAAGGCTGCCCGTCTCCGCTGCTCCCTTCATGGCTCCCTTCATGGCGCTTGCTGTGTGGGCCCCCGTCCCCTGACCATGGTAAATACGGGGGAGGGCCCTGGTGTGTGGGCCCCAGGGGCTCCGTAAGCAGCACCCCCAGGAGGGGGCGTGGCTGACCGTGCTCTCCTGCCAGACCAGGCAGCCGAAGGGCCCTCCCAGTGGCACGGAGCTGGCGCACGCCAGCCTGGCTCCGAGAAGTCCCGCTAAGTGGAGGATGAACTTCCACAGCTCCATCTCCGCGTCCCCTGTGTGTCGGTGGACGGGGCGCCTCTAGGTCTCGTAATGATTCCTGTTTGCTGACGATGGCAGTCAAGCCTCATTAATTTCAGAGTCCAACTGCATAATTCAGATTAGCTGACTATTCAGTTATTCTCCATCTCAGATTATCCAGAAGACAGTAACAAATTTGAAGGAAGTCCTGGAAGAGGAAAAAGTCCTTACTGGCACCCACATGGCAGAGGAAGTGCCCGACCCGGAATGGGAGGACCCGGGCAGGGAGGCTCTCCGCGCTGCCAGCCTGTAGAAGAGGAGTCTGGAATCACCCTGCTGGCCCTGGTTCCAGTTCTCCGCACAAGACCCCTGGCTTGCTGCCTCTGATGTTTCTGGATGACCAGGGGCCGGCCCTGGCTAGAGGAAGAATCGAGGGCTGAGGTGTTGCTCTGGGGCTAGCCCTGCTGTCCAGAGTCGGCAGAGAGCTTGGTGAGTGCCCCCCGAACTCGGGGGGCGGCAGGCCAGGTGTGCTTTGGGGAGCATTGAGCGCACCGCAGTTGACAGGTGCCGGCATGAGACTGGCCACAGGTGGCTCCTCAAGGGGCTTGCTGTGGCTGAGTTCCCTGCCCGGGCATTCCCGTAGGACCTGGCATGGATCCCAAGGCCAGCAGGGACGGTATCTCGGCAGACACTGCACTTCCCAACGATGTCTGTGCCCACGTCGCCCATCCTGCCAGCCATCTTACTGCGGACCTCCGGTGCCTCCCATGTAGCGGTTGGCTGTGTGTCCTCTCCTTGGACACTGTCCCAACACATAGAGCAAGGAGGCGATGCTGGCATGTGACCTCTGAGCAGTCCCTAATGCCATGACCTGTGTCTTGGTCCTGGGGTGCTCCCTCTTGGAACCCAGGCAGGAAAAAGCCCGTGGAGAGGAGCCTAGGTCCTGGCCAGCAGCCAGGCTGAGCTCCCAGACCACACGTAGCACAGCCTGCAGCCCCTGAGTGGGCCCTCCGGCGAAGGGTCCTCCGCCCCCAGCTGAACTGCCCAGCTCCTGCTGTGGGGACCAGAGGGGCAGCGTCCCCCCGAGCCCTGCCCAAACGGCAGGTGCGTGAGCAGAAGAGAAGCCCGTGTTGTCTGGAGCTGCTGGGCTTCAGAGAGGCTTGTTATGCTGCAGACAGAGGTCGGGTGTTACAGACCATGGCTGGACCATGCAGGCTTGAAGGTCCCCGAAGTCCCTGTGACCCAGAGTCAAATCCCGTGGTTGCTGCCTACCAGGGGCCTGACTCGGAGCAGTATGTAGCCCTGATTTCCTCTTCTCTGAAATAGGAGTCGAGCCTACACCACAGGGTTGTTTCAGGGGGGATGACGCAGCGCTGTAAGGTGCCCGAGGGTGTCCTGGACGCTCCCTGCCTGGCTCCCGAGTGCCAGCGGCCACTGTTCGCGCCCAGACTCGTGCGGGCACGGAGTTCCTTAGACACGACACGGAAGCACCTGTCACTCCCTTGCATGAGGGCGCAGCTGTCTGGGGCCCGTACCCGTGCGGTTCGGCAGGCGCCTGGGCGCTGAGGACGCGTTGAGGCAGAGCGTCCTAAAACGCTTTCCCGAGTCAGTGCTTTCCCGGAGCCTCCCCGTGACCCTGGTTAACGCGACTGCACAGGTGCCGGTCCGGCCCGTGGCTCTCCCAGCGCCAGGCGCACTAAGGGAGCCCAGCTGTCGGCTGGAGAGCCGAACCCGGGAAGCTGCCACTTTGACTCGACTCCATGCGGCCGCACAGACGCCGCGTCCTCCGGGACCCAGAGCCGGTCTCAGGGAGAAAGCACACACACATCCGCTGCTCGATGCAGGTCGCTTTTAGTGAAAGCATCGGTCAGCATTGGCTGCGTTAAACTGTTTTCTGGATCTTTCATCGCCTTTAAGTTGTTATTACTTTTCCGTTTGGAAGACGGTGTCTCTGGGTTCAGCGCGTTCAGGCATCACGTGTCGTCTGCAGGTACGTGGTCCTACGTTGTGGGCTATGTGTCTGCTCGGGGTTCTCTGACTTTGGGTTCCTTTCTCTCCGGTTTCCTCCTCGGCCACACTATCTTGTGACCGTTGACACGAGCGCACCGTGAGTGGCCTGGATGCCTGAGGACCAGAGTTCGATCTTCCTCATCTGGGCAACTGTAGTGTTAACAACAGGCCCACAGCAGGCCCCAATCAAAGGGTGCGTCTGTCCCGGGGGGCTTTATAGGGCGCATGAGGCTTCTGATGAGCTCCCAAAGGAAAGCTGGCATGGAACTGGAAAGGTGTTTGCCAGAGCTGTGTCCGGACTGGCTAGGGAGAAGCCACCGTGGGGACAGTGTCTCACGCATCTCCCCTTTTATCTCCTCCCTAAACCTGTCCCCGGGGGTAAAGAATAAATCAAAATGTACTGAGCAAGGCACTACTGAAATATTACGATGAAGAAGACCAGGTCCCGTAGAACAAAGCCCGTCCTACAGAACAGGATGTGCAGGACACTGTGTGATAGGTGGTGGCCGACATTTCTCAAGGACTCGGCACGCAGGTGTAAGGGCCCAGTGCGTCCTGTTTCCCGTCATCGACATGATTGTCCTGAGAGGCAGTTACTCTGTTACTCGCTCAGATGAGCGAGCTCGGAATGAGAGAAGTCAGCCTCCCTGCCAGGGGCTCACGAGTCCTGGATTCACACAAGAGCGGTCAGACCCCAGGGCATGTGCTCAGCTGCCCTGAATGCCCAGTGAATGTTGCAGGCAGGCGTGTGGCTTATATTTTCAGACCAAAACAAGCCCCTGAGCCTGAAAAAGGCAAACACAGTCACCGAGGTAGGAGGTGGGGAATGTGAAATTCTGCCTCTTACACAAATTTGGGTTTCATGACTGTCTTCGCTGTAGTTTAGGGAGCAGACGACCCCTGGTAATTGGAGAAGAAGGATTTTGCAGGGGGAGGGAGAGCCACCTGGGGACGGCTGCGGGTCCACAGACCCCTTCATGGGTCCCCGGAGTTAGAATTTCAGGCCCTGGCGTCGCCTGCAAGCTACTCAGGGATTCAAATGTGCAGTGGAGTTTGACAGCAGCGTGAGCAGGATTCTCTCCTTGGCCGAACTCCGCCAGTGCTAGCCGAAACCAGGCCATCACCCAGTCTCAGCAGGAGCGGGAGCCCCCACTCTCCCCTCGATCCCCAACACCATTCCTCGTGCCCAGCACCCCCAGCTGGCCGGGGTCCTGTTAGGTCGTGTAGCCAGGACCCCTTCACCTCTGCTGTTTCCGCTTTTTGACCCGCCTGCTCGGGGGCCGTGACCCCCACTTCCCGGGCTGTGTTCGCTCCAGCCGTGGCCCGTCACCTGCCAGAAGGATGTGAAACTTGAAGTGGGCCTGTGGGCAGCAGTGGGGAGGGACGGCTGAGCTGGGGTTGGGAACGGACGCCTCTCTCTGCAAGAGCTTGGACATGTGCCTCAAAACATCAGCCCCACAAAACATCAGCCCATCTCACCGTCTTGTGCTCTCTTGTCCCTAGGCGGCCACCTGCTCCCTCCCCACCCGCACCCCATCACTCCCAGCTGGTCTCTGCAGGCCTCATCCTGCTCATTGCTACCCAGTGACCTCCACTGACTTCAGCTTCTCCAGGAAGACCATGACCCGTGTGCCTCCCTCTGCATGTGCTGAGGCCCACCACGCAAATCTAGGGGCACGACGGTGGGGTTCCCTCCACTGCCGGCTCCCCAAGGGCGTGGGCTCTAACTGTGGGTCAAGAAGAGAGCTCGTAGCCAGTGCATGGGATGACCTCTCTTACGTACGATGGGACAGATATGAAGAGGCAGGGTTGGGGGCTGGTCACATCGGCAGATACAGTTTTACTGACATGAAGGCACTTTTCGTCATGTATTGTTGGCATTTTTAAGTTCTACGTGATTAGTTACATTAAGAAGAAACAGTCTAGGGAAAATGAAAATAATTCTTTAAAAATAAAGGATCTGCATGAAGTAAAAAGGGGGGACAGTTATATGAATGGCTCATGCTACGTGCAAAGCAAAGGCTTAGTAACATCAGGAGCTGACCTTCTTTTGTTTCCCTGTGTCGGACAAATATGTTACAGTCTCTGCTTCCTGCTGTTTATTTTGTGAATTTGCCGTCTGGCTCCTGCGCACCTTCAGCGGAAAGTGGCTGGAGGCTGGAGGGACTCAGCGGCCACGTGGCAGGCAAAGGGCCCCTCTTTTGGCGGGTGGGAGGAGAATGGTGCAGACCCACAGCCCCCCACTCCCCACCCTGGCTCCCAGGGACCGGGGGCAGCGGGATGAATGCTTTGTGGGTGAGCAGCCCAGACTGACACAGCTGACTCAGCCAGTCAGGGTTCCGATTGGAGTCACACCCACGTTTGGATTCTGGCTCCTGCGTTCGGGCTCTCAGCCACAGCATGCCTTGCAAGGCCTGCTTACTAACCGAGGATTTCAGAAGAGCCTACAGCGAGAGGCGACATGTCTGTTGTTTTGATAGTTGAGGGCTGAGGGTTATGTGCACAGATCTCTCTGCTCCTGCTTATTGATCAAGTGCATGTGTAGCTATTCACAATTAGCTAAATTTTATACGGCCACGAAACTGTTGCACGTATTAACAGTGGTTACTACTTCAACAGTCGACTTCAGATTGGAAGACAAAAGGACGTAGGAAGTGAACTGCAAACGCGCTGGGGAAATGTCGTGTTTCTGGTTTTCTTAAACTCGTGACTTCTGACGTACTCAGGAAGATACTTTGCATCTGGGCTTAATTAGAATCTTGAAAATGTCGTTAGCGTGGTAATATGAGGTCCTCTGTTTGGGGTTGATTCATGGTCATTTGGGTTCATCAGGACTTAATAAGACGTGAACAGTAAGAGCCATTTCAGTGCACCAAGAGAAGAAGATTCACAATGGAAAAAGTAATTGTTCCATAAAGGAAGTAATATTTACTTTCCTGGCTTTTGTTAAATTCAAGAAGAGTTTTAGTTAAAATAATAAGGAAGTTATTATTACTAAGTAATGAAGTACCTAGTTCTTGTTTTGTAATACCACCACTGACATCATGCTCACTTATGAATGACATAAAGGACGGACTCCAAATGCCCTTGTCTGATGACTCTCCCCTTCCCCCACCGTTCTTTCTTTATCCTGAAAATAGGTTCTGGAGAGGAGAAATGAAGTAGATGAAAATTGCTAAATAATTTCAAATAGTACATGTAAGGCAGTGACTAAAGCCAGGAATTGGCCATCACTGTGCATTTACACAGATGCCAGAGAGACATACACGTCGCAGCCCTTTTTACTACACATAACCAACAGGAGAGAGATGGCCCAGAAAATGCTTGTCCTCTCAGGTGAACGTCAACGAACAAGAAAGGCATTGCCCCCATGCCTTGGTCTCAGTGCTACCATGTGCACACCTGTGACCTGGACTCCATTCTGTCCCACTCCCTGGAACCAGTGCCAAATCTGGCACCTTGTACTCATTGGCCAGTGAAGGCCTTTCCCACTGAAGTGAGCCCTTACACTCTGGGAGAGGTGACTGTTCCTTCAAACGTATAGACACCAAAGCAAGGCTACAGGTACACAAAACATTTCTAGTTATTAACCTCAGAGGAATGGAGACCCACAGATTTCCTGACAATTCAAAATAATGGTTTTAAAGAAGCTCACTGAGCTACAAGAGAACAAAGATAGACAACTTGATGAAATTGGGAAAACAGTACATGAACAAAACAGTGAGTTTAACAAAGAGATAGAAATCGTAAAATGGAACCAAACAGACATGCTGGAGTGGACGAACACAATGACCATTATGAACAAAGTGCAGCAGGGAGCTTCCACTGCAGACTGATCAAGCAGATGGAAGTCCCTGTGAATTCAAAGACAAGGCATTTGAAATTATCCAGTCAGAGGAGAAGAAACAAAAGGAGAATGCAAAGAGTGAAAAAAGGTTTATAGGATGCCTTCAAAGGAACAAAATATGTATGTGAGAGTCCAGAAGCAGAAGAGAAAGAAAAAGAGGCAGAAAAGATATTTAAAGAAATAATGACCAACTCATCCCCCTCCCCAATCTAGGGAAGGAAACAGACATCCAGATTCAAGCAGCCATAGGGTTCCAAATGGGTTAGACATAAAGAGGTCTACATGGAGACACAATATAATTATATTGTGGAATTCAAAGACAAAAAGAATTTCAAAAGCAGCAAGAGGAAAGTGACCCATCACATACAGGGGAACACCCACAAGATTGTTAGTAAATTTCTCAGCAGAAACCTTGCAGACCAGAAGAGAGTGGGTGACACATTCAAAGTACTGAAAGAAAAAAAAAAAAAAAAGAACCAAGTACTATCCCTGGCAAACGATCCTTTAAAAATGAAGAAGAGATAAAGACTTTTCCAAACAAACAAAAATTGAGGGAGTTTATCACCCCTAGACCCGCCTTACAAGAAATGCTAAAGAGAGTTATTCAAATTAAAACCAAAGTGGTTCAGGTAGCAAGATGAAAACACATGAAGGCGTATGACTCACTCCTGAAGGCGAACAGGGTAGACTCACCAAAGACAAAATATGAAACACTATAATGGGGTGAATGATTTTGTATGTGACCAAAGTTAAATTTTACCCACTTAACACAGTTCTAACTACAAGATATTTTATGTATGTCTTGAGGCAACCACAAAAAAATTATAATAGGTGTACAATAGATGAGAAAAAAATTAATGCACATCGTACAAAAAAAAAATCAAGTAACAAAGGAAGACAGCAGGAGAGGAGCAAAAGAACAACAACAACAAAAAACTACAAACCAGGTTGAAAACAAGTAATAAAATGGCAGTAGTAAGTCCTTTCCTACCCATGACTACTCTGAATATAAAATGGATTAAACTCCCCAAACAAAAGGCTTAGAGTGGCTTAAGTAAACACACAGTGTGCAGTGATGTGCTGCCTCCAGGAGGCCCCCTTTACGAGTAAGGACACACAGGCTGAGACAGAAGGGAGGGAAAGGGTATCCCATTCAACCGGCAACCAGAAAAAAGGAGAGGTGGCTATCCTACCAGACAAAGTAGTAAGTTGCTAAAAAGTGTAATCAAAGACAAAGAAGGCCATTACACAGTGATGAAGGAGGCACCCCAACAGAAGGACTCAACAGTCATAACCATGTCTGCACCCAGTACCGGAGCACCCAGATATATAAAACAAATATCGACAGACTGAAGGGGGAGACGGACAGCAGGACAGCGGAGTAGGAGACTACAATGCTGTTAGCGCTGCTGCTGCTGCGTTGTCACGTAACTGGGAAGTAGCAGGGGAGACAGACTATCCCATGGGAAGTCAAGCAACAGGCGGCTTGGACAACAGTATAGGCCACAGGATCCAACAGGCATGTACACAGCCTGCCACCCCCAAGCCGAAGAATACACGTTCTTCTCGAGCGCACAGTGACCATTCTCCACGGGAAATCACGTATGAGGTCACCCAACAAGTCTTAACACATTTAAGAATATAGAAATCATTCCAAGCCTCTCTTCCAACCACAATGGAATAAAACTGGATTTTTTTTTAGAAGAGGGAAAATTCACAAATAAATGAAAACTAAAGAACACATTCTTGAATAACCATTGGTTCAAAGAAGAAATGGGAACTAAACAAAAATATCTTGAGACGAAAACAAAAGCATAGCACATGAAAACTTCGGGGATGCAGCGAAGCCTGACCTAAGAAGGAAGTTTATAGCAATAAACACTACCAGTGAAAGAAGAAAGATCTTGCAGCAGCACCTGACTATACACCCCACCTGGGAAAAGGACAAACTGAGTCCGAAGCAGGGAGAAGGAAGAGAGAATACAGAGTGGAGCAGAAATTAATCAAATAGAGAATAGACAATAGTAGATAAAAAAAACGCGTTTTCAGATCTGTTTTGGTTTTGTGAAAAAGCAACAAAACTGACAAATCTTCAGCTAGGTTAACTGAGAAGAAGAGAAGACTCAAATAAATAAAGTTTGAAATGAAAGAGGAGACTTTAGGGTGTGTGCCTCAGAAATGAAAATGATCACAAGGGGCTCTTACGAACAATTATATGCCAACAAATTGGATAATGTGGAAGTAATGGATGAATTCCCAGAAACCTGCAACCTACCCAAATGGATCGAAGAGGAAGCTGAATGCCTGGAAAGACGGAATAACAACATGTGTCATTGTTGTAACAAACACAGAAATTGAATCTGTAACAAAAATTCTCTGAACTCTACCTCAATTAAAAAAAAAAGAATCTCTCAACAAAGAGGTCAGGACCAGATGGTTTCACCGGTGAATTCCACTAGATGTTCAATAAAGAATTAATACCAGTTCTTTTAAAAGTCTTCCAACAGATGGAACCGGAGAGAACACTTGAGCCTCATTTTATGAGGCCGAATCACCCAGACACCAACGTCAGACAGACGCCGCGAGAGAGGAAGACGGCAGACCGGTGCCCCTCAACACACCGGCAAGGACCCTCGATAAACACGAGCAAACCCAAGTCAACGGCACGTTAGCAGCGGCAGTGACCAAGCTGGGGCGCAAGGATGCCTCCTCTTCGACGTGGCGCTACACGTCCCAGCCAGAGCAGACGTACAAGAGACGAAGTGGAGAGCACGCAGATTGGAAAGGAAGGGGAAACCGTCCGCTCGTGGTTGGCGTGGTTCTGTATGCAGAAAAGCCTGAAGACGTCCCCGCGGTCTCTTTGTTCGGGTGGTCGTCACGTATGTGATGAAAACGTCAGCATCACGAGTGAAGTGTCGACACAGCCTCTCTCAGCTGGGTGATGTTCGGATGGGTTCAGAGCCAGCGTGGAACCAAGGTGGCTTGTTGGGGTGTGCCCTGGTGTGAGTGGCAGATGGGTTCTTATCGGATTCGGTCTCGAGCTGAGAGGGGTTGGGGAGGAGCGCCGCGGAGAGATGACCACGGAGCTGGAGTGGGATGTCGGGGAGAGAGCGCAGTCCTGCCCCGGCCGCTGCTCTGGCGGGGAGGGGAGGCTGGTGGGGCCGCAGGGTCTGCCGGCTCTGCACAAGGCACGCAGCCTGCACCCCCTGCTGTGGACGGGAGTAGGGTCCCACCACCTCCCCCTAAGGCTGGAGTGGGGTTAGCGCCGCTCAGAAAGAAGTGTTTTTCCGTCGCGGAAGCTCGGGGGCTGTACGGAAAGACTGCGTCTGCGTTAGGTACGGGCTGGTGGGTGCGATGCCTCTGTGACCCTCCCTGGGACAGTCACCTTAAAGCCATTATCGCGACTGCCTCAGGACAGGCTTCAGGGCCCCATGGCTGCTGCCCCCCGTGAGCGGGGGGTTTCCTCTCCCCTGGGGAAGCTCGCTGCAAAAGCAGCCCTCAGGACTGGCCGCTCCGGCCGAACACGCCTGGGAAACAGAATGTGCCCGAAAATTCCCACTAAAGGGCCTTTGATCTGTAGCCTATGGGAGTTGTTTTTTCCTTCCTTCCCTACTTCCTTTCCTTCCTTCCTTTTTTCCTCCTTCCCTCCCTCCCTTTCTTTCTTTCTGTAGTTCTTAAGATTTTACATTTATTTATTTGGCACAGGGACGGAGGGAAAAAGCAAACACAAGCAGGGGGAAGCAGACTTCCCGCTGAGCAGACAGCCCAATGTGGGGCTCGATCCCAGGACCTGTGAGTGCACCCCAGGATGCCACACGTCATCTCCCCGTGGTGTCGTGTTCCCAGGAGGAGCTGACTCGGGTCTGTGGTCTGTGGCTCACTGGCAGGACGTCGGCAGCCCCCAAGCAAGAGCCCGGTCCCCAAATAAGGGTCCTTGTTAAGGGCACACTCTGCCACGGGAACACCTCCTGGCTTTGCCTCACCGACTTGTGGGGCGAGCCAGTATGTTGCTAAGATACCGACATGCTTTGATGGAAAAGTTGAACCTTTTTGGAAAAGTCTGTCACATCCAGAGAAAGGGGGTGGGGGGCTTTCAAAGCAGTTTTCCTTTTCACAAAGCCTGTTTTCTCTTCTTCCCTGTCTTCTCCCATGCGTTTAAAAAGCCATTAACAGGTCTTGGGAAGCAGATCTGGTTTTTGCTGTGAGCATCTAGGATTTCCCCTTTGCATTTTAAGAGCAGTCCTGGGAAGGCTTGGACTCGCCAGACAAACTTGAACCGACGGAAGTGTGTCTGGTTTCTGATAAAACCTAAACTAATTTATTTATTTTTGTTTATACTCCACTGCCTTCGACAAAGCTTCCTCTGGAGATGCACAACTTTATCCTCCGCTCCTCTGGTTTGTCATCTTTTTCTTTTTCTTTTTTTTTTGCTTTGTCTTGCAACTGACAGGAAAAAAACCTGACATCAACCTTGGAAGATGGTAATGCATTCAAGACTTTTTTTTCCCTTTCAGATCTGATAAAAATCTTGCCTAAAACCATGTCCAGCCTTTCCAGTGGGAAGTGCAGATGGTTTCGCAGCCTGTGGGACAGACTTTCCTCACTGATGCTTCGCAGAGTGTCGCACGGCTGCGTCTTTCCTGAAACATAAATGTGAAACACAAGACAGGATCTGTGGCTCGGGCAGGGGGCACAGAGCTGGGGGTCCGGGGGGCACCGGAGGGAAGTGCCCACAAAGGGAGAGTCGTAGAGCGCACTCAAGGGTGAGCATCCCGCTGGGAGGACTGCGGGGTGGAGTGAGCTGCTGAGAACCGGCTGCATCGGGCAGAAGTGGATTTTTCTCGATGAGGAGGACAGTGAGTCCCCGCTGTTGAACATGAGCGGTTGCTGATGTGATCAGTGAGGTGTGCTTGCGGTCTCCCGTTGTCTCCCGCTGCCCAAGGACTCTCGCAGCGTCTGCCGTGGGCGATTGCGTCTGTGGGGTCCACTGCAGAGCTGGACCATCAGCAGTGCGTGTAAGACGAGAGGCCGGGAGGGGAGCCGGCCGTGGGCGTGCACATGAGTGACGGCTTTGGTCACTTCGTCCTACTCGCGGTCAGAATGAGCCATCATTCCTGGCAATGCCCTCGCTAGCCACAGCGAGCACGTTCTGGGGGGGATGCGCTCATCTGCAAACATAGCCCACGAGGTCTTCAGTTTTCTGGGGAGACGAGTGCGGAGGCCTGACATCCTGCTTTACAGCGAGCAGTCAGGGCCCTCTTCAAGTTCCTGTCGCCAACAGCCAAGCACAGGGACGGTTTCCTCGGCTTCTTCTCCCTCGGCCCGCATGCCGCTCTCTCTCCCCACCCAGCCACGCGTCCGCTGGAGGAAGCTGTGCTGCTGTGCTTTCTCCCGTCCCAACCTCCAGGCTTTGTTGAGCCCGTTGCGATGCCACAGATGACGTTCCAGACCGTCTCCTTCCCTGGCCCGCCTTCCCCTCACCACGTGGCCATCCCTTGTTAGCTCGACCCCATTCTGTCCAACGTGTGCGCCGGGGCGTGAGCGGGTGGGTCTCAGCCCTGCCCGCATATTCTGTTCTCCCGGGGAGATGTAAGACACACCAGTGTTGGGGCCTGAGCCCAGACCGATGATGACAGAGTGCCCGGGGCGAGGCCGGGACTTCTCCGCTTTCAGAAGCAGATTCTGGTGTGCAGAGAGAGTAGAGTCACCGTGGAGCGGGAAGTAGCTCACAGTCTTGTCGGCCGGCAGCATTCTGAGTGTCTTCATCAGGTGTGTCTCTCATTTCCGTGATCTCAACTTCAGCGTCCTTGAAGGCCAGCATGCCGTCTTTCCGGGTGGGCCTCACGCAGAGCCCGCCACCGTGACGGGCCGGTTGGTAGGGGGCTGGGGAGCACGGGTGTGACTTGGCATCGAGGGAAGTCACAGGCGTGACAGTCCAGGGGATGACCTCCACGTGCGTCCAGGTCTGGAAAAGGACGTGAGGCTGTGGGGTGCTGGGAGGGAGTGGACTTTGCGTGCTGTTTGGACAGCAGTTGGAATGTGTTGGGAGGAACTGCCGTGTCCTTTCTGGCCTCCTAAAGCCAGTTTGGCAAACATGCACGCAAAGCGCCACCGTTTCACGAGAAGTCCTGGGGACGATGGCAGAGAAGTCGGTAGTGGGAGCGGGCGGACGGCTGGAACCTCGAGTGCCTTTGTTTCTCTCTGCTGAAAGCGCCGGTGGTCGTGGGTCTGTCCCTGAGGTTTGGGTAATTTATAGATCAGAAATAGCCGAGTAGGGAAAGGACTTATGAAGAATTTTTGATTTTGAGTATTATGTGAATCTGAAATATGGGATAACGATAAATGTTTACTTTGTTTTATGTGTTATTTCAGAATATGCTGCAGAGAAGTAACCTCTGGAACATGTAATGTGGAAAGACTACAGCTTCTTTCAAATTGCGGCTTCAGACTTTAGTAGCGAAAATGACTCAATATATGGTGTGTTAGGACACGCTTTCCGCGCGATCAGTAATTCCCAAACCCAGTGGCTTAGTCGGTTCACCCCACCTGTTTGCTCAGCCTCCGGCATCTGGCCGGGGTCGGCCCTGCGTGCGTCTTGCCGTCCTTGGCTGAGCCGCTCCGGAGACGCGCTCCCATCACCGTGCCGACAGGTGGGCAAGCGCGGAGTCTGCCGCCCCGGCGGTCCCGGCAGGACTGTGCGGGAGACCGCAGTGCTGGGGTGGAGGGTGTACGCCTTCCGTGCGGAGGGAGGAGAAAGCAAGTATTTAGTCACCTGCCGGTCTGATCTCACCTACCTGCGTGGCTTAGTGCAGGCGTGGAGAAGTGGGAAGGCTCTGGAAAGGCTGAGTGAAACACTGCCCCTGTGAGGCTGGTCTCTGTTTCGGGATAGATACTAATTGATGCCTCTTTGCAACACCGTCCGCAGAGGCAGTGAGAATCTCTCATGAGATTCCCGTAAGGCTGGGTCTGGGGCCTTTCCAGCAGCCCCCAGGGGAGACAGACGCTGGGGCCCGGGAGGCCGAAGGACAAGAAAGGAGGGATGAGAGTGGGCGCACGTGTCGTCAGGAAGGTGATGCGGCCAGTGGGGGAGGGTCCCGCACACCTGCATTCCTGGCCAGTCACATGGCCAGGGCACCGGCTCCAGCTCACAGTGGGATCTGTCACCTCCCAGGGCATCGCCACGCAGCCATCCTTTGGGTCCGACTTCTGGGAGCCGCCCAGGTCTGTGGCCTCAGTTGCGCTCTCTCCCAGGTGAGATGATGTCATCGGTCCAGATCCCGGTTTCTGACTCAGTAGGCTCCTGGAGCATTGGCCTTTCCGTCTCTCCCATCTCCCTGCCCAGGGGGGCCCTTCTCCTTGTTTTTGGTGAAACACCTCGCCTCCCCTTTGTTGAGAAGCATCTCGCTGTCCCTCAGCCCTCCATCCGAGGCCGTGGTGTTGGTGCGCTCGGTCCTCCTGCCCCTGCCCTGCCCACGCGGTCACAGGCGTCTGCCCTTCCTAACTGCAGTCTCTGCACCCTGGGTGGGGTGGTGTCGCCCCAGCTGAGGTGCCGTTGCTCCTGCGGATGTGCGCTCACATGGCAGTAGGGTCTTTGCAGCTGTAACCGGTCAGGATCTGGGGAGGGAGCCGCCCGGGTTTAGGGCAGGAGTCTGGTGCCTGATGTCTTCACCATACGCTGTAGGGGAGGTGTGGACGCTGCTTTGCACAGGGGCCCGATTTGGCCTGTGTCAGCCCTGTCAGCTCCAAAGCCTGCCAAACCCGAATTCCTGCACATTTAGTGATTTCAGACGAGCCCCAGTACACAGACTTTCAGCCCTCGGGGACCGCCTGCTCTCGGTCTGTACCCACAAAAGCTGACCGGCTCCTGTTTCCCAGATAAGGTCCTGACCGTGGTGCTGTCCCGGCGCGCGCCGGCCCAGAGACCGACGCCCCAAAGACACGCGCTCCTCCCGCAGGCTGCCCCAGACCTCCCCTGTCAGCCCTGCTAGTTCTTTCTCGATGGGTGACGCCCCTCCTCCGTGATTCAGCCAAACCCAGCGGAAGCCGAGTGCTTCCAAACGTGCTCGGTGTGAGGACGAAAAGGCCGGCGCCAGCAGCATGCCACACAGGCGGGATCGAACGACTCGGGTGGGCGGGATGGGACCCGGCAGCAGCAGGGGGAAGTGAGCGGTGGGCTGTGGACGGCGGGGTGGGAGCAGCCGCTCGCGCAGGGGCTGCGGGCGTGCGCGGGACTGGGAGGCGCGGGCGCGGCGGCCACAGGGTGCGGGCCCTCTGTTTTGCCTTCTGCTACCTCTTCCATCCTGCCCGAGGGGCGGTCCTTCCCCTGCTCTGGGTGTCAGAAAATTCTAGAGACTCGCGGACCTGCAGTGAGCCAGTGTCTGCACTGAAGACCCCTGGCTCCCGTCGGGGCGCACAGCCGTGGTCCCAGGAGGCGCTGGGGCTCAAGGAAAGCCCAAGTCTCGGCGGGACAGACTGAGGACCGGAAGGCTTCCCCCTGCCGCGGGTCCGCGCCCGTCGCGACCTTACCACGCGGCTGCTAGCAGGTGCCCAGGTGGGCAGGCTCCGGCGCGGACTGTACAGATACGAGCCCCCAGTGCCCAGCTCCTTGCCGGCCGAGACACCCGCTGCAGGAGCCGCCTCACTTCCGGAACCCGCGGCGTGAGCCCCAGGCAGCGGCCCGCGGAGGTCAGCTGTGGCTGCCGCCAGCACAGGGGAAGGCGGGGTTCCGCGAGGGGTCATCTGGAACCACACAGGCTGGCGCAGAATGTGTACTGAGGGCACAGGAAGAGCGTGAATACGGGACTGAAAACCAGCGCTGCTGGAAGACAGGTGCTGCCGTGGGACACAAAGCGCCCAGGAAGCCAGGCCCCCAGATGCGGGCAGACACCGCTCCCCAGGCCCCCAGATTGGAGCGGGTGCCGCTCCGCGCTCCCCGGGCTCCGTGTCGACTCTGTGTCTCCCTCCCCAGTCTGATCAAACACTGGGCGACCAGTTAGAGCCGTGAGCGAGTCCTATGAGGCCGCCCTTGGACGCTGGGACGTCAGGATAGAACGCCCAGCACTCTATCTCCTGCCACTGACGTTTGTGCCGATGGCTCTGGGACAATACTGTCAGGTGACGACGGTTTTACTTAATGGGCTGTTTTTTCAGATCAGACACTCACTACTTTCCGAGCAATATTGAGTGGGATACACGGAGATCTGACGTTTACTCCTGTGCCCGCAGGTGCAAGCCTCTCCCACGATCAGCGCTCCCAGCAGATGGTGCCTTTGGTGTAATCAGGGACCCCGACCTGGACACCTGGCCACCGCCCAGAGTCCATTTACACCAGGGACACACGTGGTGTCGTACGTTCTGTGGGTTTGGGCAGATGCACGATGATGTGTCCCCCATGGTGGTGTCCCACGGAATGGCTTCACTGCCCTAAAAACCCCGTGCTCCGCCGTCCGACCCCCCCACCGCCCCAAGCTCTGGTGACCCTGATTTTCACTGTGTCCACAGTTTCGTCTTTGCGGGAATATCATGCAGTCGAAACCACACCGTATGCAGCCGCTTCAGACCAGCGTCTTTCACGCAGGGATGTGTTTTTAAGGTTCCTCCGTGTCTTCTCATGGCTTGTCAGCTTGTTTCGTTTTAGTGCTGAACAGTGTCCGCTGTCCGGATGGACCACGGTCCCTCAACCGACCCCTGCTGGAGGACGCCTCGGGTGCTTCCAGGCTTTGGCGACTACGAACAAAACCACTATAAATACGTGTGTGCGGGTCTTCGTGTGCATCCACGCTCTCAGCTCCTGTGGGTGAGCACCGGGGAGCGGGATCGCTGGGTCGTGTGGTAACGGGACGTTTAATTTTGTGGGAAGCCAGCAGACCGTCCCGCGGAGTGGCTGCCCCGGCCGCCTGCCCACCGGCTGCAGGGGAGCGTCGCTGTGGCTCGGGCCGCTGTCAGACCCAGCCCTGGGCCACGCTGGGCGTGCAGTGGTGTCTCCGTGTCTTCATTTGCACGTCCACTAACTAATTTTTGCCCGTCCAGAGTTCTTCTGTGATCAGCAAGCTGGGGCCCTCTGTCACCACAGGCCACCTCTCTTTATTTTTCTCTTTCGAAAGGACGGGATGGAGACGCGGGGTGCATATTCTTCTCCAGCTTTTTATTTTCTTGGCTGCAAAAATGAAGGTGGTTTTCTGGAACCCATGCATGTGGTTTCTCAGAAGTTGGACTCGGCCAGGACCGGATTTCGGCAGACCCGTGGCTGGGACTTGCTATGGGGAAACAGGCCGGCGGTGTTTCGTCTGCACAGCGGGGAACCGGCCTGGACCACGCCCACCCGCCCCTGCAGCAAACACCTCACGTGCGCCGGAGCGAGTGACGTTTCCAGTTGCTTCTGGGAAGGCCAGGACTCCGTCTTCACAGGGTGATGAGTGGACGCTGTCCCTTGGAAGGTACCGACGACGACCTTGATGGAAAACAGCTGGCGCCGTTGCCCAGACTCTGGGAGGTTGACTTCAGCCGCAGCCGGACTGCTCCATCCGGTGTTTGCCCGTCGGCCGCGCGGTGCAGGTTACGGTCTGGGCCGTGACAAGCACCGCTCCGACCGGCTGTGCTCATGGGGTCCCTGCGCGCGGCTCGTGTCGAGGACTGGGCTCTGCTGCCGGGACGGGTCCGCAGGGCTGGTCTGGTGGACTCTCGGGGCTGGTCCTGGGGGCTCCAGGGGCACGTTTAGCTGCGAGTAGCCGCGATGCTCTTTTGTTTCTGACGTAGATTTAAAATTCAAGACCTTTAGTGAAACGTGCCGGGACCCGTGACTCATTCCAACGGCGGGGTGTCAGTAGAGTTGCCCGTTACAATTTTGGTAAGCGTTGGTGCGCGCGGCTCCAGGCGCGGCGAGGTGGGTTGGTCACCTTCAGGCCCGGTCTCCGGGCAGCCCGTGTCCTGGGCGTCTGCTAGACTTCGGGCGGCCGAGGGGTCTTGTCTGCGGTGGCATCTGCCTCCCTTTCGAGGCAGCGGACCTTCTCTCCCGTTCGCAGTTCCTGCGATGCTCCCGCTCCGATCCTGGCGCTTTTCTGTGCGCCTCCCGCCACCGCCTCCTGCAGATGCAGACTCACTCCTGCTGGCCTGATGTTGGACGCTTCGCTCCTCCGGGGGTTTCCAGCTACGGCTCCTCCTTTCCTCTGCTTTCGTTCCTGCTTCCCTTCTCGTCTCAGCTCAGTGTCTCCTTGATGCCTTCGACCCTTCGTCCCCCTCTTTCACCTGGTTCTCAGTCCTGGCTTTCAGGGAACCGTCCGTGTCCCCCGCTGCTCTGGGGGCTGGCGGGGGGCCAGGTAGCCGTGAGAATGCTGTCTGACCCACAATGCCCTGCGAGGAGCCGCGCGCCCCCCTGGAGGCCAACGTGCCCCGGTTTAGGAGAGCGGCCTCAACAGGGCGTTGTCTGCAGCAGACGCCGGAGAACGAGTGCGGGGAAGGGCCTTCCCGTCTGCTGGTGCGGATGCGGGCGGAAGGAAAACAGGAGGAAGAGAGGAGACTCCGGCCGGCGCCTCTCCAGCCCTCTTGCCAGGACACAGGGCTCCACCTGGGTGGCCAGTGTCAGCGCGGCCCCTGTGTGCCGGTCTGCTCTGCATCGGGGGTCGCATGGTGCCGGGACAGATGCAGCTCCTTCTCCCAGTTCTGCCGTGCAGCTGCCCTGGGTTGCCGAGACGTGCTGGCCCATGTGGACTGGGGACGGCTCGCACACACGCCGGCTGCAGGCCGAGCCAGAGGTGCGGGGCTGCTGGCGGGGCCCAGGTGCACGTGGGGGCCTCTCTGACATCCAGCCCGGAGGTCTGGGCGTCCCACCACAGTCCCCGCAGCGTGGGGTTGACGCTCTTCTGTCGGGACCCGCTGGTCCTGGTCCAGTGCCCGCCCTGCCTGCTGACAGCCCCGTCCTCCACCCCCGGGACTGTCCCCGCCTGGAAATGGTGGAAGCCGAGGTAAATGAATTTCTCTCTGGAGCCAATGGGCCGGATCCTAAGCCTTCCTGAGAGCCGAAGTGTAATTTAAGAAACTGGAAGAAATTATTGAGTTGGTGTCCTAATCCCCTGAGAGTCTCCCTGCTCACTCCACTGAGCAGCCTAATCCCTGCCGGGGCCTCGACCCCCGGGTGGAATCCTTAATTACCAGAATCTCGTTCCTGCTCCGGAGGCTACCCGAGGAGCACCTGTTGCTCAAATAAACTTGTGAAAATAAAGTATTAAAATCAATAATTCAACTTGGAGGTAAAATGGAACAGAAAAATAACTTTGCAGCCTGCCCGCCCGATTCCTGGGCGTCTGGGTCTCGTAGTCGTTCTCCATGCCGAGTCACCTCCAGGCCAGGGGCCACCTCCGGTGGGGTCCGTTCCAGGTCGGGGGTCCCCTCGGGGGTCCCCTCGGGGTCGGGGGCCATTTCTGGGGGGAGCCACCACAGATCCAGGAACTTCCCATCTCTGTATCTCGATCACATGTCTGAGCTCGGCTGAAAGCCCACCATCTCCGGGATTTCTCCCCGGGTTACCTGTTTCTGTAGCCGTCGTGTAAAGTGCCGGAGCTGATCAGCTGCTTATCCTATGCAGCTCGGTGTGGGACACACGACTACCTCCTCTCACCTCATCGTCCTGGGGACCAGGGCATTGCCGCTCCCCCGTTTGCAGAAAGGAGGAGGACAGGGTGTGTGCGTGGCCCCATCTGCTGCTTTTCCTGCTTTTCTCCGTGGGGGGAGCACAGTCAGACCCGCGCACACGGGGAAACACCAGTGGGGGCATGGGGCTGCATCTGCCCGACCCGGGTTTGTGTGTGGGGTGCAGAACATGGCAGGGGCCCAACCCGAAGCCCCAGGACGGGCCTGAGGCTTAGCACATGGGTCACCGCCACTCCTGAGAGCGTGGGTCCGCGGCAGGACAGGCGCCCCCATACCCGGCGGAGCACAAGTGTTTCTGGTGGGAACGGTCACGGTTCGGGTCACCGCTGTGGCCTGCTGGCCCACGGGGCCTCCCTCAGCCTGGGAAGGAGGGCGAGGTGGCCTCGGTGGCATAGGCCAGGCTTCCATTGTGCAAAGCTTTCCTGAGAGCGTCTGGTCATGTAAGATCGTGGGCGAGCCCGCAGCTGTTCCAGGAGGTGCGAGGCCACTGGGCTGCCTCCCCCCGGCCCTCAGCACCCCCACTGGCGGTGCTGGAGACCCCGACGCCTCTTGGGCTACCTGGTGACGTTGCTGGAGTCTGCGAGTCTGGGAGGAAGTCACGTGGAAGGTTCTGCCGGACGTCAAAGGGGCACGGACAGCCTGTGCAGCCCACGTGCGTGAGGACAAGGGACGGGGGCGCTGGTGACCCGGGGTTCCCGGTGCGGTAAGCTGGATGCTGCAGAGCTCCACGCAGGGCCCGCTAGTTCCGGGTCCCACTGCGCCGGCCCCCAGGACTCACACCCCGACCACCCTCCCCCACGTGTCCATGCAGCCGCAAATCCAGATGCCCCCGCAGCAGAATCCCCTCCCGTCCAGCAGCGGCACCCCAGACACAGGAGGGGAACCCAGAAGGAGCCCAGCCGCAGGACGCAGGTCCCCCAGCTGGGGCTGATCACCGATGGGCTCGTATCATCTCCCAGCTGTAGGGCCTCGGCCTTCCTGCCTTGTCCCCGGCGCCTCCGGGACCCCTTCCCCATGCAGCCCACGCCCTCCTTCGGTCGGCCCGTGTCCAGCAGGGCCTGCAAACAGCGTTGTGCTGCTGTGCGGAGGTGAAGGTGCCTCTCACATGATCTGAGGGCCCCGAGTCACAGGCCCGTCCACACCATCTGCTGACGCCGCCCTCCCTAGTAGGCGTCTCCAGCAGCAAACAGCATGCTAACAAAGGGAATTTCTTCCAGATATCAGAAGATTCAGTTTCTCCAGGAGAAGCCAAACCAGCCCTGTGGTGGCTCTGTGCCCGGACGGCTCTGCTGTCGTGGGGGCCAGGCTCCACGTCACGGGGCTCTTCTGCTCCTTGGATGTTTCACTGCTGCTACAGAATTTTCTAGAACGGAGTTCAGCCCCCATCAGGTGGACGAGGGGAAGGACGTGGGCGGGGCTGGCGCGGGCTCCGTGGACGCTGAGCGGTCAGTCCCGAGCAGGGCCACTCTCCCTGTGAGAAAGCCTGCGGAGCAGTCCTGCCCCCCACCTCCCCTCTCCCTCACCAGCCGCAGGGGCCGCGCTCTCACAGGGCCGTCTCGGGGGCTCTGAGCAGCTGCTCCACCAGCCCCAGCTAAGCAGCGGGTGCAGAGGGAGGAGGCCCGGCCTGCACTCGGCTCCCGAGGTGTGCACGTTCCCCGACCGCAGCTCAGCGAGCACCACAGTCCTGCTGCCTGTTGGCGTGGCTCAGGTCCCTGGGGCCCCCGGCAAGCCATACATCACGGAATATTGATACGGTTCCACCAGACTTCCACACCTGACATTTGATTTATAGCTTTAGGTGTTCTTTTTAATTCTAAACAGTCAATGGAGGATCAAAGGAAATGTCATATTTGCAGTGTTCAAGCCCAGTGACACTTCGGCAGCCAGAAGGGGGGCGGCCCATGGTGGCTTCTGCCAGCGGGCTCTTCCCTGCCCGCCGTCGTGGGGTTCAGAGTGGCCCGTGCTCGGGCCTGACGCCGCTCCCCGGCTTCCCCAACATTTCCCATATTTATCACATTATATAGCAGCCTCCAGAATACTGCCTTCATTTAAGCTTTTCACGTCCCAATGATTTTTTATTATTTCCATCGACCAAAATAAATGAAGAAATGTTTTAGACCCGCACTTGAAAGCGTGTAAAAATCAATAACCGCATTTTAAGAGATTTAAAATGTCTTGAATACATTCATTTTCAAACATTTTCTTCTGATCTTTAAATAGCTTTTCTTGGAGCATAACATTTTTTTGAAAAGTCAAATATGGAGCATTAAGGGTATAATTACCATTTTAATTATAACTCAATCATCCTATCTGCTTTGCATAGAAATTAAAGCTTTTATGTCAGGATTTGGGGCACTCACAAATGTTCAGGAGCTATTAATGTTAAAAGTTTAATTTTTTCAAAACCGGGATGAACTTTGCGGTCCTTAATTTCATTCTTGCTCCGGCTGGGAAGCGCGTTTGCTCCACGCGTCACTTATTGCTGCAGTAAATCCCTTTCCACTTGTGAGTTGGTCTGATGTCCGGGTTTGCACAACGGCTGAGTCTTGGTTCTGCTGCTGGGCTTGGGACCCGGCAGGAGTGACAGCCCTTTGCTTCGTGCCCTCGTCTGGGAGAGGGGCCGCAGCCCCCTTGTCTGCAGGGCTGCTGGTGTGTGTGGGCTGTGGGAGGCGTGCAGGTCCGCGGCCTGGGTCTGTGCTTGTAGGATCTCTTTGCTGTAGGATCTGAAATAGTCCCGATTACTCAGAGGTGTGGATTTTCCTGCCCCCAAATGGTAGCACCCTTCAGTCCTTTTTATTCAAGAGGCAGGGGCTGTTTTTATGAAACAGCAAACGAGTGCCAAGGCCAGTGGCGCCCCATCCCCAAGTCGCAGCCGGGCTTGGGGACAGTGATGCCGGCCGCAGCCCCACGGGGTTTCATGGCGTTTAGCTCTGAAGACGAAATGCACATGATGGATTTCCCATCATGTTGCTGCAAATGAATCGTGTGCTCCTGGCTCCCGAGGCCCAGGCTGTGGGTGTGAGCGTGTGCATGAGTGCGCACACACGCGTGTCTGCATGTGTGTAGTGCACGTGTGTGCATGTAGACGTGGATGCACGCGTGGACACGCACAGGCATGTGTGCATGCCCGCACACTATATGGGTCTGCACGTGTGTTCATGTGGACACACACACGCATGTGGATGCGTGTGGACATGTGCACACGGCATGTACATACACACCGTATGCATGTCTGCATCGTACACGCACGATGTGTGTCCACGTGGGCATGCACACGTGTGTGGATGCGTGTGTGGACGTGTGTGTGCCCGCATGCGCTTGCCTGTGTGCAAATGGAGCCTCGCCTTTTTTCTCCCAGCTAAGCCCCCCGTCTAGGACTTGGTCCATTTCCCCTGGGGCTGCCAGCATTCAGTCTGGAAGGAAAGTCACGCTTATGGGTATTTCCAAAACAAAATGAAATGCTCCCATTCCTGGAGTGTCTATGGAAGCGTCTGTCTCCTTTTTACTTTTTATTTTAGCCTAATTTGTGGTTTGTGTGTGTCTCCCTTGTGCTTACTCCTTACTTTTCTGCTTTTTTGGGGAAAATGGCGACAGAGGAGGCTGACGTGTCTCTCCAGCTGTTGCTGTCCCTCCTCGTCTCTACGGACAGAGCGGCTGCATCCCTGAGACTTAATCACTGTGGCTCCCACGGGCACCTCAGCCCGACACGATTGTGGGCCGTCATGTGATCACACGGAGGCAGCTGGATCCCTAATGACCCTATGGCCTAGATATTCCCAGCATGGTGGGGATTTCACACTTTTAGTATTTCCAGGAAAGGAAAAAGTTTTAAAAATCTGAGTAAATATGACTTAGGGTTTAATGGCTCTGGAAGCATTTTCATACGAATAACTTCACTTCTCAGAAGACTTCCCTTTCTTGGGCACCACCTTCGGATTTGGGTGTGGTACGGAAGATTGCAGGCCCTTTGGGTGAGTTGAGTCCCGGAGCAGGGCTGAGTGCTTCTGTTAGCCTGTCTCTGGTCTCGGGGGCACACGGACCGTAGAGTGCAGGCAGGACTGGGGCTCTGGGAAGGGGCCCATTTGCACCCCCGCTGCTGCCCGGCCCCAGGCTGCTCCAGTCCTGGCCACACTGTGCCCCCGCATCTGGACGGGTTCAGAATGTTGGGTGCTGGTAAGTCCACACTCTGCCTAGCTGGGCAGTTGAAAGTGGTGGAGAAAATACTATAATTTCGTTAGACAAAGTAAAACGCATGTTGTTTCCCAGTGTTTGTTATTATACGAGTCTCACAGGAACGTGACAAAGCACAGAAACAAAACCTGTTCACAGAGACTGTGCCGACCATAGTGACCACGGGCTGCTGGAGGACAGGACCGGCCTGGGGCGGCGCCACGGGTCTGTCTCCCCCCAGCACAACCTGCGGGGAGTTCCTCTTCAATCCGAGTACCGGTTGCTTCTCTCGCCAGACGGACAGCGACTGCGTCCGCGCCGGGCGTTGGGAGTGATGTCGGAAAGGGCATCGTCTGCCAGAGACAAGAAACTGGGTGCTCCCAGTTTGGGAACTTACCGGGGGGGCTCCTCGCCCCTCACTGGTCTGTCTGCTCAACTGGAACATTTCTCCGTATCAGGACCCATTGTAAAGGGGGTGAAAAGTGGAACCGTGCGGCGGGGCAGCGAGGTCTCAAGATGGCCACACTCAGCCTCTCTGTGGACGAGTCTCACCGCGCCAGTGTCTGTCATGTCTGAACTTGGGAAGAGTCAAGTTTCTGGGCCGTGGGCGGCTGTCCTTTCCCCGTTGAGCGCTGGGATCACGCTCCTGTGTCTGACTCAGCCATGGTGCCGCACACCTTCGGCTTGTCCTCGCTCCCTGCACGTCGCCGTCCCTCTGCGGGGGAAGGTGCCACGTGCCTGGATTCGTGGCTGGTTCGGGGCAGCCGTCCTGCTTCTCCCTTGCCGTGTCAGTGGCTTCCTTTGGGTGGATTCCCAGACTGGAGTCCTTGTGTCTGGCCTGCCACGCCTCCACGGTGGGCGGCCTGTGCCGGCCTCGTGGTACCTTTACCGCGGGGGCACTGGGGCGCTGGGCTCACCCAGGCTCTGCGTCCTGTCGGCCTCTGGCCCGAGCTTCCCGGCCACCCCTGCCGGAGTGGAAACCATGTGGTGATCTAGTGTCTCCTCCCGGGGGCTGGGCGCCCAAGTATGTCATGTGGCTCCGGCATCCAGAACGTTCTATGAGGAGAGCTTTCCTCACAGTTTTCGTTGAGGCAGCCAGGTGGGGTCCCGAGAGGCTCTCACTTCCCGAGGAGAGAAGCCAGCGACCGGGCGCGGGCCCGCGATGCCCCAGAGTGGCCATTTTGACTTTGGGCGAGTTTGCCCAGAGGTGGAGGGGCGAGCGCTGCGCCCTGGGGAGCTCCCCAGCGAGGACAGAGTGGCCGGGTCCTGGTGGTCACACGCACAACTGAACCACCGTCAGATGAGAGAACTTCCCGCGGAGGCTTCCCCCGGCTCGTGGGCTTTCAGAGCTGTCGCCAGATTCATGCCGACAGATGGGGTCCTACAGATTCATGCCTTTTCCAAGACGGGGAGACCGAACGGCGGCACTTAGAAAAAACACAGACGATATGGCCGTTCCCCAGGGAGAAACACAGAGCACAGACGTGGGGCAGGAGGGTGAGAAAATGCCCGTGTCCTGGTTTTCGGGCCCTCGGCTAGAAGCCTGCGGGGAGTGGGCCGGGTGCACAGGCGTGAGGTGCTGCACGTGGGGGCAGAGCGGAGCCCCGCGTCAGCCCAGGGCCGCTGCCTTTGGTCCTTCTGTGGGGGCGTAGTTAAGGCTCAGGGTCGCAACCACACCATGTCACACACCCACCCTCAGACAGCAGGTCTCACTCCGACTTCCATCTGTCGCACGGCGTATCCCTGGCTCTGTCGTTAGAAGCCAGGATAAGTCATTTGGAAGTGAAGCCCATCCCATTGGCTGTTTGCGGGCCTCCCCGTGGGATCGCGCTCGCGTGGGCCTCTCCTCCCCGTCGGCAGGTGCAGGCTCCAAATCCTTCCTGCCTCGCCGGGCAGTGGGCAAGCCCAGGGAAGCCGTCCCGGTCCCATCATCAGCAGGGACCAGCACAGCCCCTGCCGTTTGCAGAGGCTGGATGATGCCACTGTCTCAGGGCGCTCCTTCTGACCCAAAACACGGCGCTCTGTTCTCGGGAGAAGGTCCAGCTGCCAGGACCTTCATCTGGAGCTGAAAACAGGGCCGGGAGCCCCTGTCCTGCAGTGCGAGAGGAAGGAGGTCAGGGATGTGTCGTGGACCCCACCTGCCCACGGTGGGGGTGGCTGTGGGCACAGGGAGCTCAGGGCAGGGGCAGCCATGGGGGGCGAGCGGTGCCACGAGAGCCCGAAGAGGAAATAGCTGTTTTCCTGCTGTCCTCTCCTCAGAGCAGCCCAAACTTTGGGCTCGGGAGACACAAATTAGTCCCTGGTGATATTTCTAAATAACTCAGCACCAGAGAAAAGTGCAGGTCTCAACATTCCTTGCTCTGTCTTTAATGAAAGTCTCTGAAGCTTGGTGAGAGGTGACGGGACAGCTGGGAATCATTACAGACAGGCCATAAACTTGATTTCCTGCGTTTGGTGCTAAATCTCTCTCTGTGCTGCTGGAAGGAACTCAGCCCATTTGTACAGACTTTGTGGGCGCCGTCCATCGTGGAAATGCTTTCGTCTTTCCCAAAACGCTCAGAGCCGCGTGGGGCTCGGCACCAGGGGGACGGTAGTCTGAATCCAATTTCTGTGTCTCTCTGTCTTCTTACACTTTCTCTAGTTCTTTGGACTGTAGGGTGCCTGGGTTGGTTTTCTCACTGTCCGCTACTCGAGCTCTAGGTTCTGGGGACATAATGATTAGTTTGGGCGCATGGGGAGGAGCGTCAGCGAGGGACGGTGAGAACAGAACGCGCAGTGTGTCTACTAGGCTGATCTTGAGGTGGGAATAGAAGCATTAAAACGCACCAGCCAAGGAGGTTTAGCACAGACGGCCATCTGGGACTGTTTACGGAAGGAAAAACAGGAGACGGATCCTAACAGCCATTGAGAGCTTCATGGCATGTGATGGGGGAGAATGTTCTAGGTCTGCAGTGGGGGGGGGTCTAGGACACCTGGATTTGCCACCCTCTCTTGAAGAAGGAAAGGTGTTGCACCTGTAATGATTCCTACCCAAACTACCCGAGGAAAAGCATTCGACATTAGAATATATCGTTTCCAGTTATTTCAAAATTCAATTTTGAATTCACGTATTTCTTTTTTTCATACTGTGGATGAATAAGATGGCGCCCGCGTGTGGCGTGTCCCTGAGATGGGATCCCCTCCGTCTATGTGGCACAAAGGGAAAGAGTGAGGACACCGCTGACCTCATCTCAGCGCGCGGGAGTAAGGAAATAATGCGTCTATCCGGTCTGTCAGTGGACCGTTTTTAAAAGCGAGTCTGGGCTTGAAAGTACTGGAGGTCAGTAAAGGGGGGAATGTGCTTTTCCAGAAGCTACTTTTGTCTTGTTAGACGCATTAATAATGAGAATAGTCAGAACGGCGCCAGGACGGACCCTGTGCGGGCTGTGCCACGGTTACCACCGGCTGCGCCGCACGGAGGCTTTGAATTTGTGAAACTACACAGTCAGGATCTGTAGGCTGAAAACCACAATACGCTAATGGAAGGAGTCAGGGGCGACGACCTGAATAAGGGAGAGATGTGCGGTGTCCATGAAGCGGAATCCTAGAGCATCCAAGTGTCCGTTTCCACGACACTGACCTGGAGCTTAAGGCAGTTCTTCTCAAAACACCAGCGAACGTTTCTGTAGCTGCAGACAAGCTTACCCTACAGTTCACACGTAAAGGCACGAGTCCTAGAGTGACTCAAACATCCCATTTCACGAGAAGGGGAAGGAATCCCTCTACCTGGTGTGGGGGTCTCGTGGGAGGCCGCACTGATCCAGGCTGCGTGCACTGTGTGTGCGCGGAGTCGGACAGGCCCGCGGGGCGGCCTGGGGAGCCACACAGAGCAGCTGAGTGGGCGGACGGCCTGTCCACAGAGCTGGGGCAGCCGCGTCTCCATGGGCAACGCCCTTCCCCCCCCAAACCCCACAGCAATGTGCATCTCACACCTCGTACAAGCAGTAAGTAAACGTAGATCGTAGACTTCAACTCTTAGGGAAAAAATGCAGGAGAGATTCTTAGGATCTATTTCAACAGGTCAAGGAACTCTTAGACGTGGCACCAAAAGCACGAGAGAGGGGAAAGCTGGAGAGCGAGGTCTCACAGCGGAAGGTCTGCGGGAGACACGCGGTCGTAAGAGGATGCAAGGGAAGCCACCGAGGGAGAATGTTCGCGAGTCCCGTGTCGGAGGCTCACAACGCGTCCGGAAGACAGAGGATCAGAAAGCGACAGAGACACGCGAGTGAAGATTCGCAAGCGCCGAGCTGGTCGGCGTCGCCTGTTGCTGGGGAAGTGCGGCCGGAAAGCCCACGAGACGCTCCCACACGCCTGCCAGAGGGGCCTCCTGGAAGAGCAGCGACACCGCTGAGCGCTGGCGGCCGGGGCGGACCCGGGCGCCCCACACTCTGCCGCGGGACGCGCGCTGGGGCCGTAGCTCTGAGAACCGGTCTGGCAGTTTCTTGTGGCACGAGGGATGGGATCAGCGTATGGCCCAGCAGCTGTGCCCTTGGGCGTGTGTCCCAGAGAAACGGAAATTTGCGTTCTCACACACAAACACCACGTGGACGCTCATAGCACTGGGCGCATAATTGTCCCAACCGGGGTCGCCACGGTTGGTCTTCACTGTGTCAGGTTTAAGCAAACTGTGGTCCGCTCACACCATGGACAGCACCCAGCAGGATAAGCGGAGTCTCGATCCGCGCCGCCACGGGCCGGCCGGCCAGAGAGCTGCACTGAGAGAGGAGACCGACCCAAGGGCACGCGGTATGACTGCGTTTGCTTATGGTGGGAAGACACACAATTACAGGAATGGGGGCGATTGCCAGGTGCGAGCATTAAGGAAGGGGGTTGGGAGGCAGGTGGATGTGGCTTTCGAAGGCAGCGGGACGCGCCCGTGGTGACGGGTGCCCTCCGCCGTCACTGTGCTGCACTCACGACAGAATTGTACAGCACCGAGCACTCGCACACGCATATCCAGTCCCGGGGCTCGTCCCCCGCCGGCTGACCTGGACGTCTGGGGAGTGAACCAGGTGTGTCTGCGGCACAAGCAGCCTGAGTGTCCTGCGGAGGGCAGCCGCCGGACCCCGGTTCTCAGGCTGTGCGGAGCTCCCGGCCCCTCGGACATCTCTCTGCGCCGTGACACCCCAGCCGCGCTGCCTCTCCCGGTTGCCCGTGAAGAGCCTGTCCGGACTCCACAGGGCCCGCAGGAAGCGGGCTTCACTCCATGTTTAAATATTCCTCTTGTTCAGAAAAACACGTGAGCGCATTCTTGTGACACTGCCAGACCCCAGAGCCTTTGCCCAGCGGTGCTGTCGACCAGCCGCCTTCTGCCTCTGGGGAAAGCCTCTGGCCCCCGACAGAGCTCTGTGCTGGGGCCTCCGTGCGCAGGTGACCTCACCCCCATGAGAAGGGCGCGCCCCCAGGGCTCAGGAGCGCTGAGACGCTGCACTCCCGCAGCCGGGCGCCCGGGAGTGTGGAGGGAGTCGGTCCCCTGGGCGCCCATCTCTGGCGAGGTGCGCACGGCGTCCGGCTAACGGACTCCTGGACTTGTCGTCTGCTTGTGGGAAGAGGCGGGTCCAGTGTCTCAGGGAATCATTAGAACGGGGAAAACCGTCCGTGGTAAACAGTAAGTATGCAAGACCCAGGAAAGTCTCATCTCGAAAAATGTAATGCAAACTTGACTATAAAGTTAAAAATGCAGGGAAGAAAATATCACCTTCTTGAGTTAAAGACACACCTTTAGGGCCTCTCGACATGAAAGGCCGGAAGGACATCAGTTTGTCGCTCATCAGTGACTGACCGAGGTCCGAGCGGTGGCTGGGCGCGTCCCCCCGCACACACGCCAGGGCCCTCGGGAAGCCCCCGGTGCCGACCTGTGGGGGCCATGTGGAATTACTGAAGGCTTTGGTGACGCTGAACGAAGGGTGACAGAGCGACTGTGACCACAGTTACAAGGACCTGTGCCCTGGTTCCATGTCGGCCCCCGTTTCCAGTGGCGTGGGGGGGCGGCCTGACTGGGTCCCACACGTGCAGCTGAGCCGCAGCAGAGGGGAGCACCACGAGGAGGAGGGAAAGGACAGAAGAGCAGAAAGAATGTTAATCCTCACCCCAGAGAACTGGGTTGAGCCTACATTTCTGCTGATATCAGTGCCGGCAGGTGCGAGCCCTCTGCTTCCCAGAGCTCACAGGCGGGGGGCAGGCAGCGGTGCGGGACCCCACACGAGGAGGAGCTCATTCCTGACGTCACGGAGGGACATCACACAGTGACATCACACAGTGACATCGCGGAGTGCTGCCGGAGTGGAACTGGAGTGGGGGCAGCCGCCTGGGCTGAGGGGGACAGTGCAGGGAGACAATGAAGTATTTGGAGGCTGATCGGCAGCAGAGGCGGTGGGTCCGGGGTTGGGAATGCTGGTTCCAGCAGGGGAAAGGTACCCGTAGCGGCAGAGCCCAGCACCGGAGCCAGGGGAGCCCCCAGGGGCGCCCTCCTGTTGGGGCCCATTCCTGACCCCCAGTCCGGCGGCAGTGCTCTGGTCACAGCTGGCTTCGATGCTGTGGTGGGGGCACGGAAGGATGCTGAGTGGGTGGGAACCATGACCAAGTGTGGTGACTGTGGCAGCTCCGCGGAGCAAGTAGCGGGTCCTCTGCTGGGGGCGAGAGGAGGAGCGAACCCGCCACTGGTGCAGCCGGATCCTCTGGGCCCTGAGCTGGCGGGGAGTAGGATCACACATGCGCACAGTGAGATAAGCCACTGCTTCTGTGGGGTGAAGTGTGGGGGCCCCCGGGATTAGCTGGTGGGGGAGAGTGGCCCGGGGGGACCGAGGGGGAGCAGCAGGCTGCTGACAGAGGGCAGAGCTGCTCGTGGCCCCGCCTCTCAGGACTGGGGTGGGACTCAAACAAGGGTGGGGACGTGGCGTCCAGAGGGTGCACTGGCGGCCTGGCAGACACCCCATTGTTTTGCCTCCTGCTGGTGGTTACCCGGGGCGGACAGGACAGCCGGGGCCCAGGCGCGGGCTCGGAGCACCTCACCAAGGGCAGCTCTTGGGGCCAGCCTGCTCGGTGTTTCTCACTGTTCCCGAAGAGATCAAGCTGTGGCATAGCCCAGGGGTCTGAGTCACGTTGTGCTTTGCAGATGTTCCCGTAACGGTGCGGACGGGATGGAGGGGCTGCCTTGCCGCTGTCTCCCGTCGGACTCAACCCGTAGAGCTTGAGCCTGTGAACCTCTTTCTTCTCGACGCTCAACACGGAGCGGCTCTGCAGAAGGGTGGCTCCAGGCGCTTGTCACCGAGCCGACGTAGACGTAGGACACACCGAGCTCAGCCGGCGGCTCCGACTCAGTGCGGCGCTCACACTCGGCGCGTGTGGCCCGAGGCTCCCGCGTGGATGGGGGTTAATGCGGCGCGGCAGGGCGGCATGTCAGCACCGCGGAGAGCAGCTCGGCTCAGCCGGCCGCCTGCTGCCGGTGGAGCTGGAAAGCTCGTCAGACTATTTACTTCCGAGTGTAAATCCAGGCACTGGCGGGCATGAGAGTGTGAATCAAATAAGATAACCCTTGCTATTAGCTCTGTGCCAGCGACTCTTCAGGGTTTAAATAATTAAATCAATTAAAATGTATCATTTGTTCAACATCTTTCAGACTGGAAGCAGGAGACCTCGGTGTTTCAAGGGGTTTAAGCAGGTGTCCACCCGGGGCGGCGGGCCGGCCGGGGAGCATCCTTCCCAGTGCGCCGGGATCTTACATCCAGGTTTCCAGGCTGGCTGTCTGTTGCTCTCAGACGCACACCGTTCATCTCCCTCCTGGTCACGGCTCTGCCCCATCAGTTTCCACCCGAATTTTCTGCTCTGCACCATTGCTTGGGGAACCGAGAGTGCTTGTGGACAGCTGCCTCGCTCTTGTGTGATGGCCCTCCCGAAACACTGCGTCTTTGCCCCGTTGGAGGTCCACGTGTGGCGGCCTCTCAGCCCGGTGCCAGCCCCAGACTCCGTGCGTCAGGGACCAGCCTGGGTACCTGGTTTGTGTCTTGGAGACAGGACTTGGCGCAAGCGTTCCCTGTGTGTTGGGGCAGGCTCGGGCAGGGGCTGGCCATCTGCTGCTGCTGCCTGCTGGAATGCTCCGGAACGGGGCCTGTGGTTCAGGGTCATGGGTCTGGGGAAACTGTGTGGGAGAAGTGATCTGTTTCCTTCAGTTCTTCCTGATCTACACAGACGTCACTAGAGGCTTTCAGACTGAGGTGACATGTCCTCTTCCCTTCGGGGCTACTTTGCTCTCTCTGTATTTCCTTGAAAGCAGGGGAAGCTGCATAATGGCGAGTTTTATCCACATTCTTCTGCATCTGAAGAAGATGGAATAGGGACTCCTTCAGCAAGGATTGGCAAGTCGGGTTTCACTGAGCCTCACGCTCATTCGATGTCCCTCTGTCATTGGAACAGAAGTCACTAGTCTGTGGCGTGATGTGTAACACGAGGTGGATCTTCCTGGTGCAGGCTGGTCATAGCCATGGGCTTGGCGATGCCGTGCTAGGGGCCTACAGTCTTCTTTCTAAAGTAGCTGTGAGTGTTCATTCCATATACACACATCAGCTCATTTACAGATGGTACAAACTGCTCTATTAATGTAATTTGTAAAATATACAAAAAATAGAAGTTAAAAAAAATTAAAAAGTAAGGAGACATGCCCCATGAATGAGGGGCAGAGGAGAACTCCCTTAACTTGAGAAACAACTATGAAAACGCACGGGTCACTTCACACTCCCCAGTGAGAGACCGAATGCTTTCACCCTCCCCTTAGGAAAAAGACCAGCTTGTCTGTCCAGACCACCACTATTCAACAACATCCTGGAGGTTCTAGCGGAAACTGTAAAGCCGTTACCAGGAAACCTAGGGGTCCATCTTCATGATCTTGGTGAGATCAAGACACAAAAGGGAAAATGGGTCATTTGGGCTTCGTCAAATTTAAAAACTTTCATGCTTCCAAGGACGTCTTCAAGAAAGTGCAAAGGCAACCCTCGGAATGGGAGAAAATATTTGCAAGTCCTACGTCTGATAAGGGACTAGTAGCTACTATATATAAGGGAATCTTATAACTCAGAAAATAAAAGACCCAAATAAAGACAGTCGCAAGGATCTGAACAGGTTTTTCTCCAAAGAAGACGTATACGTATACCCTCAAGATTCCGAGTCGTCTGAAATGCAAGTCCGAGAGACAGGACAGAGGACAGCGGTGTTGTCCAGGATGTGGAGAAGCCGGAGCCCCCGTTCACTTCCAGGGGGAAGAGAAGCCAGAAAGTTCTCGAGATGTTACGTACATTTAGAAACAGCGCTTCCCCTGCTGGGTGATACCCAGGAGAAGTGGAAACGCATGTCCACACAGAAATGTGTGTGCCAGTGCTCAGAGCATTACTCAGGATGCCAGAAGGTAGAAGCCTCCCACGTGTTGGAGGGATCCACACGAATGGATAAAGACAGTGTGGCACATCCATAAACTCGGACGTCCTTTGGCTATAAAAAGGAATGAACAACCGATACTTTTTCCAGATCATGGATGGACTTTGAATAAAATATGCTGTCAAAGAAGCCAGACCCAAGAGGCTGCAAGCTGCGTGGCTTCGTTTCCGTGGAGAGCGGGGGGTAAGGCAGTGCTGAGAGACAGAAAGGAGATCTGTGGTTGCCAGGACCTGGGGGAGGGGAGAAGGCTAATAGGGTTTTTTGGGGAGTGGTGAAACTTCTAAAATTAGATGGTAATGGTTGCACAATCTGAATATATGAAAAACCACGGGTTCACACACATTGAAAGGAAGAATTTATGGTATTTGATTTAGCTCAGAAAATTGTTATAATGAGATTAAAATGCAAAGTAATAAAAGCTCTAGATTTTTTCTTTTACCTCAATGCACCGTCCACACGCACCACACTTTGGAAACTTCACCACACTAAGCTGATCAGTGGGGGACCTGCCCGTCTGCAGTGGTCCAGCAAGCTGCCAGGTGTGTTTAGAGGCTCTGGTGCCGGGCTATGGTGGTGGTTACGCAGGCAGTGTGGAAGGCTTTCAGAAAAACCACTAGTGAAGTGGTGAGGCGACAGCACGTGGATGTGATAGGGTCCGTCTGACTTAGAGTGCCGCCTGCCGTTCATCCCGCTTGCACGTTTGCACGTCTGGGCAGGGGAAGCCAGGCGCTGCAACCCTGAACCCGCTAGCAGGAAGGCCAGAACGCTTGTTGACCAGCACAGGCCTCTGCGGCTGCTTTGGGGGCATCTAACAGATGAATGAAAAATACTGCAACAAAAAATGACATGTTTTTGATATTTTGACAGAAGAATTCTCAGGACTCCAAGACCATCCCTGTGTTTACTGCTGAGAGCAGAGGGTAGAAATGGAGAGAACTCCCCTCCCCTTGTGTTATACGTTTTGTAATTTTGGTTTTTTTTTTATGACATCTGGTTAATTAATTCAGACAGGATACATCAATTTGAGGAAATGCCTCAAAAACTTTCGAATTCTTGGGACGCCTGGGTGGCTCAGTTGGTTGGACAACTGCCTTCGGCTCAGGTCATGATCCCAGAGACCCGGGATCGAGTCCCGCATCAGGCTCCCAGCTCCACGGGGAGTCTGCTTCTCCCTCTGACCTTCTCCTCGCTCATGCTCTCTCACTGCCTCTCTCTCAAATAAATAAATAAAATCTTTAAAAAAAAAACCTTTCGAATTCTTTGACTAAACTGACTACTTATACATAAAAGTAATTTATGACACTGGGAGGCAGAGCTCCTGCTTCCCTTTCTGTAGGTTTTAGGTTACCCAGATTTTACCAAGCAGGGACACTGTTGGCGGAAGCAGAGCCATTTGTGGGAGCCCTTCTCGGACTGGCCCGTTTTCTGGGTCTGGGACCCTGTGTGCACTGTCAACTACCCACGCCGGCTGCCAGTGACCATCGCAGAGCATAGTCCCTGAGCTCATTAAAGGAAAGTGCTCGATCGTTTTTCACTCAGCTGCCAGGCTCATTACAAGTGCCCCAGACTTAGCTGAGTTTACTCAATTTTTACGAGCTCTCCCCTTGGTTCTGCCTGACTTTGGTGCTGTAATGGTTTACTTTGGAGTCACCCTGTGTTACACAATACTTAGGCGGCTATGTTGTGTTGGGGGGAAGGATGAGGTCCAAAAAGGGCCCTTTTAGTTACCATCACCACGGCCCTGGGGGGTCGATTCCACTCCTCCCTAGTTTTACCGAACGGTGAAAGTGCAGGTGCCCAAAGTCCCGCAGGCAGTACCGCGTCCACGGTCTTGACCATGGGGCCTGCCTCCCTGTCCTCACGGTGCTGTGAGCCCAGAGCCCTTCTGAGGGCACTTTTATCCTTGCCCCCACCATAGTTTTTCTCATCACACTAATGCACTGGCACGAGGCAGAGTGTGTGTGTGTGTGTGTGTATGTTGAGCAGAGAAAGGGCACCGAGGAGGACAGATGTGGGCAGCAGGTAACGCCTGGGGAAGGGGGGCAGCCCACCAGCCGGACACCAGAAAGCCTCATGGAATAAGATGAGAAGGGCACGGGGTCGGGGGCTGCTGCTGTGGGTGGGAAGACCCGCAGTCAGGCCCGCTCATGCCCCGGCCACACCGTGCCTGTGCCCCACACGTGCCCGCGGGCCCCGGCCACGGCTGAACCCCAAACACGATCCACGCTCCCTCTGTCCCGAGCTTGGTCAGTGCACATCTCCAGAGACGGACGCTGAGCCCCCAGTGGTGTTTGCACAAAGTGCAGATAAACTCGTGGAAAAGTCGATCCGTCAGAGGAAGCACAGTGAGGTCACTCGTGTGCGGGGTGCCTGCCCATCACCTCGGGGCCGGCTGGGAGCCCTGGCGCCAGGCAGGCCTGCTGCCGGGCCCCCTTCCCCGCGTCAGCCGTGGAGCGGGCCGCACCGCGTGTGCTGCGGAGTGGGTGTCCGCGGATATCCCGCAAGTGGATTGGCCTTCAGCTTGTGTTACTTAGTGAATGACACGAAGTCTGAGGGAGCTCAGCCCCTCTCCTGGGTCAGATCCATTTGAACTCGTGGCTGGTGTTCGGCGCCGTGGGCAGCAGCGTCTGCAGTTGTCAGACGTGAGCCTCGCGGGTCAGAAACCGCTTCCGAAGACAAGGAGTGCTTGCTTGTGCCGTGTGCACGCCCGCTCTTCCTCTGTGTGCGCTCGCTGTTGGAGCTCACACTGTCCGTCAGGCCACTCCGCTAGGCTTTCGTTAAGATTTGCGGGGCTAACAGACGCGCCCCCAGCATTTCAAGGTGGATTGTTTCCTGCACTTTTGCAGCTTTCCTCTTATAAGGAACATTCTTTCACAAAAGCCAAACACGTTTGTATAGAGTTAAAATTAACTTTGTATTTTGCCGTGGTTTTCTGCAGAACGTGTGGGATTTCTTTGTGCACTTGCCGTGTGTAGGATGTGCTCTCGTTAACAAACAGTCTTTGCTGTGTGGGACCTGAGTTAGCCCTCTCTCCTCTGCTTCCACCAGCCGCTCAACATAGCTCTACAACAGCATAGTAAAACATGGCATAATTATTTGTTTTCGTTTCAAACCTTTCCTGCAGTTCAGTTCTGAAATTTTAGCATGAGTAAGAATCATTTGGGGGTACTTGGAAATACAGCCCGAGATATTCTGATTTGGCAAATCTAGGCGAAGTGCCCAGTATCTGCATTTGAAGATGTGACACCCATGCGGATGTTATGCTGGGAATACTGGACCACATTTTGGGGAACACATTGACCAGCTACGAGCAATTCTCAAGAGGGAGTTCTTTATCCTGTTCACCTCTTTGTGTTCCTAGCACTTGGCCCATCACCTGAGTCTGAGTATGCTCATTAAGTACTTGTAAAATGGATGGATGGATGGATTGATGGAGGGACGGACGGATAGATGGATGGATGGATGGATACGTAGATGGTTGGATGGATGGATGGATAGATGGGTGGATGGATGGGTGGATGGATGGATGGATGGATGAGTGGATGGATGGGTGGATGGGTGGAGGAATGGATGGATGGATGGATGGATGGATTGGATGGATGGGTGGGTGGGTGGATGGATGGATGGGTGAATGGATGGATGGGTGGATGGATGGATGGGTGGGTGGATGGATGGGTAGATGGATGGATGGATGGGTAGGTGGACGGATAGATGGACGGATGGACGCACAGATGCACGTAGGTGTGGGTGGATAAATGGATGGGTACGTGGGAACCAGTCTCTTTGCAAGACAGTTTACAAGCCATTAATCAAGCTATGCACAAACTCTGGCGGTCATTAACGTCTTTTCTGAACCTAAAGGAATATTTTGATCCATCTTAAATAAGAATAAGTCCCTGCCTAGATAGGATTTTTTCTGATTTTAAAAGTCATCAAAGCAAAAACTGCAATCCTGATTATCTCATTGTTTTTGCCACTAGCTCATTGCTTTGTTTATTCCATTTAGTGCGTGTGAGTCAGAGAGACGTCTGTATCACAAACAGACGCCTTCCAAGTGCCTTAACACTGAATTTGGGTTTGAATAGTACTAAATGGGTCTTCACATTGGGCTGTTGTGGTTAATATGACCATTCATAGCATGTTTCCATATATTTTCATGACAAATGTAAACACAATTAACTCTTATTCAAGAGTAATTTGGTTGTAAAATCCAGTGATTTCTAAACGTGTCCCCCATTTAAAGAAACTCCACTGTGCAAACATTTAAATTTGTGGAATGCGTATAAATTCAGCACCAATTCATTTTGAAATGGTTCTTTGCTTTTCCACAGAGTTCAGTGCTGGAGGGTTTCCAGCAGTGGGAGTCTGTAAAACATTTACAGCGCCACTCACTTTGCAGTAGTCCGACACGGTGCACCTCATCTCCTCGTCCTGTGGCTGTCTCTCGTGCTCTCTGTGACTTTCCTGATGAATTTCATCAGTTTACCTTCAGTATATCAGCATCTTAAGTACTTGGTGCCTAACCAACGCTCTAGGCACATAGAGGACGTTTCTCCGGTTCTCGCACACCTGCCCGCGTTGCGGGAGCCCGTCGGCGTCTGTTGAATGAATGCTCTCGCTGCGGAGCGTTCTAGACTACAACGCACGCGTCCTGCACGGCCGGGGAAGGGAAATGAAAGGTTTGCAGGTTCCTTGGAAATCCCTTCTTGTCATAAAGTAAGAACGACCTTTGCAGTTCCATTTCCGTTCAGCCCCTTGTGAGTTACGAGGTGTTCCTCACGGAAAAGACATTTCCCAGACCCCGCCCGCCCTCTGGAGACCACAGACATTCTCTGGAGCAACAACTGTGCCTTCAGTCTGCTGAGGGTCACCGTGTCAGGTGAAGTTGATCACCGTCCTCAGTGCGAGGAGGAAATATGCTCAGGGTGGTGCAGCTCATCACCTCCGCTCTCCCTCCGCCATTCTCAGTGGCCGTGCGTGGCCTTTGTGGTGGCCGTTCCGCCTCCCTCTGCTCCCGTCTCCCATGATGGGAACAGCACGTGGCCCAGCGGTGGAGGTCCACGGACCACTCCGGGCCCCGGAAACCAGCAGGAGGAGCTCGTGGGACGGGCGATTTTAGCGTGAACTGGGAGAGATGTGTTGGTGAGCTTTGTACCTAAGCAGGAGCTGACGTGTACGAAGCCAGTTTCTGGGACAGCGAGGTGAGGTGGGTGCCTGTCGCACACCCCGTGCAGGGATGTGTGGGTGGACACTTCTCTCCAGATCAAGTTCCAGTCCTTGGCTGCACGGCCGCGTGGTGGGGTCCGGACCCTGCCGCAAACGCAGGTCGCAACTGCGTCAAGCACCATGGAAGCTGGATGTTGGCTCCCGTGACAAGTGAGCTGGACGCTGGCTGGTCTTCCCTGGAGCTCCAGGGCGTGGTCCATCGCTGGACGTCGGGGACCATGGCCTCTGGGCACGTTCTGGGCACCATGATTCCTGGTGTTTCCTCTCCGCCTCCCAGGTAGTCCGCTGCCGGCAGAGGCTGTGCGCAGGGGCGCCCGCAGTGTTGGCTCCGTCAGTGAGTCGTGGGCACTCGGCACAGTCGGCCTTACCCAGCCCCACGTGAGGAAGCCCGTCGGGCTGGGCACCTCAGCCTCCCCTCCTTCAGGAACCCCTGAAGACCCTCAGACCTGGGAAGCCCTGATTTTGCTCTGCGGGACCAAGGGTGGCTTCATCCTGACTGGTTGGCTCGTCTGATTAACGACATTAGCAAAAATCGGTCACGATCATGTTTCTGCGTCATCTGGCTTCATAATTTCTCAGTGTTGGGACAGAGGACAGTGTCCACTTATCCTCCCCAGCGCCAGGCTCTCTGCGGGATTCTGAGGTCTCCCCATCCTGACTGACAGCCATCACCGCGTTTCAGTGGAAGGACACATCCCTGCCTCCCACCGCAGGGATGCTCCATGACAAGGTGGTATCCATATTTATTGGAGATGGTGAAGACCGAGGCTCTTTGCATAAACATGCTCCATTTTTAATACTTGCATCCCCAAATTAACTGCTAGTACCCGAAATCAAGCGTTCCGGGACCTTCCCTGCAGCTCGAGAGGGGAGGATAGGGGTGCTGCCCTGGCCCAACCCGGCTGCCTTCTCTGCACTCCTTCAGAGCAGCCCCTCCCCCCACAGGGTGTTTCTGCAGCGAAACAAAGTTGTTTCTTTGTTTTTGTTAATCTATGGAAAGGCATCCTGTGGGGCGGCCCCAGCCTCATCTGGTGTCCGTGGTGGTGGTCAGGGAAGGGGGCTGTGTTTCAGGGGCTGACTCAGCCGAATGGCGGGGTGTCGTGGCACCGACTGGGTTTTCTTCCGTGGCTGCAGAGATGCGTGTTTTCTCTCAGAGGACGGCCCGCGTTCGCACGGGGCAGAGCGAGGTCGCAATCACGTGGAGGACGCTTTTGTTCATTAACTGAGCAAAGCGTGCGGCTCTGGTGGGAAGCGGGGGCGGGGCGGGAGGGGGACCGAGGCCAGAGTGACAAGAAGGGGCCGTGGGGTTGGGCTGCGGTTGGCTGGTGTTGGCTTGTTCTGGTGTGAATGGTAGCGTGGACTTCCTGTCTGAGGGTAGCAGTGGCTGCGTCGCTGGGGCACGTGTCTGTGCCCCCCCATGTTTGTGTGACACGGAACCCCCAAGACGGTGGTGTTGGGTTCGGGGTCTCTGGAGGGGAGGCGGTCGAGAGGGCGGGGCCCTACGAGGGATTAGAGCTCCCTCCACGCGTGAGGACGCCTCGGGAAGACGCTGTCTGGGCGCCGTGGAGGGTCCTCGCGGGACGCGGGGTCTGCCAGCACCAGGATGTCGGCCTTCCGGCCCCTGAGCCGGGGGTGACCTGTTTGTTGACACCCCTTCTGCAGTGCTCTGCTACAGCAGCCCGAATGGACTCCCCAGGGATGTGCTTCTGGAAGCGTCCCAAGATGCCGTGTTCCCCAGTGACATGGAAATCCTGCCCGGCGAGAGGCCACGCCCTGTCCCGACTCCCACTGAGCACAGCTCTCCACGTCGGAGGCATCTGCCCTTCACGCCCAGCCGGGCCTGGATCAGCCTTTACTCCTGTCTGGATGATTTCGAGTGGAAGCGAGCGTGCTGGTTCCCTGACACACAGTTCTTTGGGGACCGTGGTGGCGAGGGAGTGTGTCTCGGCAGAGCAGGGAGAGGACGAGGAAGGGAGGCGTGTGTGGGTACCTCTAGGCCCCTCGCACCTTCCGGCCATGCCTACGAGCCGCGGGGGAAGCCCCCAGAGCCCCCCAGTCAGTGCTTGGCCACGTTCTTTGGCTCACTGTCTCTGTGGCCAGAGTCGTGCTCTGGAGATGGGTCGGAGCCGCGGCGGGTCTCCTGCACCAGCAGGTGCCTGGATGTGGTGAGGTCAGGACCTAGTCCCACTCCCCAAGGACACAACAGGAAAACAACTGAGGAACTGAGCTGTCAGACGTGGAGACGAGACAGCGCCTTGCTGGCGTGCAGAAGAGGCCGACCTCTTCCAAGAAACCGACTTGGAGTCCAGAACAGTCCTTCTTGCTCGTGGGACCCTCAGAGCTCCAGAACTCTGCTCAGATGTCATTCAGGAATTGCCCTAGGCCGGACCTGTAGCCGACAGCAGAGTCAGCACCGGCTGTCCCTCCCTGTCCCACTGGCTCCCTGGAGCCCTGCTGCTGGTTTTGGTTTCCTCGGGGAAACCAGCGTGGACAGCGTTAAGCCATTTCAAAGCCAAGTGGATATGATGTCCACAGCTATCTGTTTTTAATTTAAGCCTATTTAAAATTTGAGGGCCCCTCTATTGCTAAGTTGCTACGGCAATATTAATTAACAGTTCTGCGTTACGGCAGTTCGGATGCCACTCGTGTCGAGGGAGAGACATTAGCAGGATCAGAACAACCGTCTGTGAAGTGGCCAGAGGCAGCTGGGGGTCACCTTGGGGTTTGGGAGAAGGGCGGCACATTTGCGCAAATATGCCGTTAGCTTCCCGCCGCACAGCTGGGGAGAAGGCAGGAACAGTCCCCTTGGCCTCATTCTGCAGCTAATTCTGGGGGCAGATTCCAGGAAATGGGGCCGTGCGCTGGAGCTCTGAGCCACATTTGCTATGAAATGCTGGTACTTAAAAACTGTTCCTTTCCATTGCACCCTAAACTCCCATGGTTCTCATCTCAGCTCTAGCCGCACATGGGGGAGCAGAGCCAGGTGGGGTTACTGCCCCACAAGGACCCCCAGAGGGTGCGGTCCGAGCAGCACCTGCGTGCACAGGCTGGAGGTACTCCCCCTCTTGCTCTGGGGGAAAGACAAACCTTTGAGACAGGTGCATATCAAAACAAAACGAAACAAACGGGATCAATGAGTTCGAGAGAAGCTCCCGCAAGTCAAGTCAGTCTCCGCGCTTGTTTCCTGAAACCCCAGGAGCTGTTTCCTGAAACCACAGGGTCACTCTCACAGGTACCCACTCTCCTTAAAGGCCAACCCCGTGTGCCTCCTCCTGTCCACCATGGGAGGCACCAGGAAGACGCCTTTCTGATGGGATCTCCTGCTTCTACAAAGTCAGCTCTTTTCATGCTGGGGTGCGAAGTGAAGGCCGGAGACAGATAGAGATTTTTGTGATTTTATCTCTTTTTTATGATGATGCTTCCAGGGAACAAGTATTTGGAGATTATCCTTGACTTCTAATGGGGTTGTGTCTTGATAAACCCATTGTAAATGGAAAATATCCTCAAGCCAAAAATGCATTTAATACGCCTAACCTTGACTGTCCCAGCGTAGCCTCGCCGGCCTGAAACGTGCTCAGCACGCGGACCTCCGCCCACGGTTGGGACAAATCCCCGCCACGGCGCCTACTTGGAACTCCGGTGTGGATGGTCTCACGTAGTGTATTCCGTACGACGCTCACCGTGGAGAGCCGACGGCGGGTATGGGTGCGGGACGGCTGTCTGCAGACCCGCTGTGACCCCCGTGATTGTGGGGCTGACGGGAGCCGCTCAAAAGGCAAGTGCGCCCGGGACGAGACTCTAAACCCAAACTCAAACTCGAAGAATGGCTTCTACTGAGTGCGTATCGCTTTTGCACTGACGTAAAGCGGAGACATTGTGGAGCTGAGCCATCTTGAGTTGGGGACCGTCTGTAGATGCGGACTCGGTGTCTCTTGCAAGCATCTCGTGAGCTCAAGGGGCCCTGTACTGAGAAGCAGCACCAAGAGCAGGCCAGGAAAGTGGGCCAGCTACCTCCTGGTCTGCCCTGGCGATCCTTATCCATGGATATCTGCACAGTGCACAGCCTGCACACCTGTGTGTGAGTGTTATAGACCACTCCCCAGGTCTGTACTGTGTTTTAGAGATTTAATACAGTCTTGGCTTCAGCCCTCTGGATAAGAGACCTGAAGTCAGATCTCGGGAAAGTAAAGGAACGAAACTAGCTCAGTTCTGAGAAATGCCCTGATAAAGGAGTTGGTGAAAATCAGACCCTGGAGAATACCTATGATATTTGTTGTCACTGGGCCAGCTGCTTTTCAGAACTGCCTCCTTCAAACTGGCCGTGGAAGCAGGTGCTATTTGACTGTCCTGGTGGGGAGGAACCCTCTGCCTGCAGGCGTCCATGTCCTGCAGGCCAGCAAGGCTGGTGCCTGGGTGACCAGCACAGCGCGGCGGCCTCTCCGGACAGGCTGCCCACAGGTCCTCAGCTGAGGGACGTTGGGGAGCTTGCTTTCACCCAGACTTGCCGTCAGGACAAAGCAAGCCTCTGGCACGCCCTTCCAGGCCCACGTGGACCTGGTCTCCCGGCTGAATGGGGCAGGTGAGCCGACCTCCCTGCGTGGAGATCAGAAGTGTGAGGTCCTGCTCCGCGCCCCAGCATGTACACGCCCCAGCACGTATGCGCCCCGCCTGACCCCCTGTGCCGTCACAGTCGAATCCTCCTTCGTTCCCCATCACCCACGGGGGGCTTCCGGCTTCCAGCAGAGAGCACTGTGAGTTGTGCACCGCACATGGAGCCTTGGGGAAAGCCTGTGCTTTTGTGACCCAGCACACTCCTGGTCGGTCATCCCGCTCACTTAAGACCGCCCTGTGTGGGGCAGGACCAGGAGTCAGGGCTGGGAACGTTAGAATGGCCAGTCCAGCAGCGAGCAGGGCTGCCGTGGGCTCCGGGTCGGGGGGACCAGCCTCTTCTGGGAGCCTGGCTGGGCCAGGGCTGCTGGCTGTCTCTCCTGGCACAGGTGCTCACAGCACAGTTAGGGGATGAAGGGTCGTGCCTTTGGGGACACGGAGCCGAGGACCACGGGGGAGCATCGGGCAGAGCAGGGAAGCAAGGCACGACAGACTCTCGGGATCTTTTTTTCGAATTAAAGATCCGCCCCCAAGTCCAGACTCTGGATCCAGCCCCTGAATCCAGACCATGCCCAAGACAGGGATTCACAGTTACTAAAGTCCCCAATGAAGCCCGGCCCTGGGTCCCCTGGCCTGCTCGGCCCCACCCGGCCCTGGGGTACAGGGGTGAGGGAGCAGGTAATGAGCCTGGAGCACAGCAGGCCTTGGTGGTGACTGGTGAACCTCAGCCCTCCTGTGGCTCTGCACCCTCTGTCGTCCGGTGGGGTGGGTAGCGGCCATCAGAGGAAAACAATTTTGGGCCGTGGCTCTAGGTGATGAGCTGCATCCTGGGGTCCAGTGGCTGTCACAAAGCAGTGGTGCGGCCTGGCCTCTCCCTCCGGGCGCTCAGGGGTCACAACGTGAAAGGACGGGGCATCGCAGCTCACTGAAATGCTCCAGCCTGCAGGGGAGCGGGCGCAGGGGCAGTGGGGGAGGTGGGATGGGGGGACTGGTGATCGCCCGCTGGGGGCTGGGGCGAGGGGCCTCCTCGGGAAGGGGCTGGGAGACACAGCATGGCCGAGGTCGTGGGCAGCCCAGGGCTCACCTCTTGTGGGGGAAATTCGCCTCTTTTTCGGCGCTGTCGGCAGACTTACGCCACAGGGCCCCGAGTTCAGGGACAGAAAGGAGCAACGGCAGACACGCAACAGAGCAGGGGTGTGGGAGGCGAGAGCAGGGCTGCAGCCCCCACCCCAGGAGGTGCTCAGGGATGGAATCGGACGCCGAGCTGGTCTGCAAACACCCGGGTTTACCTGACCGTGCGTCCCCGGGAGGCGGGGTTGAAGGGCAGGGCAGGTGCGGATGCGGTCTGGATGCCTCCAACCTCGCCTTAGAGCGTTCAGCTAACCTCCGAAAATAAATGACGGCGCTGGGGGCCAAAGTAGCAGAGAAACAGGGATTGCAGTGGGGGCGGGTCACTGCCGGCCTCGCGGCTCTCATCCTGACGAGGGAACGGGGAACACTGGCCTGGTTGCCGCTCCGCCCCAGGGTCCGTCCTGGAGCCTTTCGCTGGGAAGGCTGCGCAGCTCGCTCGTGCTCCGTGGCCACCCCCCGTCCCCCAAACGTGCCGGCGGACTCACCGCCACAGAGGGCCACGTGCTCCCTCATTGCCCGCTCCCTTCTGTGCCTGACTGACGTCGGGGTCTGGCCCGGAAGCGGTGGCCACGGGGCCATCCCGGAGCATAGGGAGAAACAGTGGTTTTCATCCCCAAGCGCCTGCAGGACTGGGAAGGACGCCGTTGTTTCCAGGCGTCAGGATAGTTCCCGCCACACGCACGGCGCTACGTGGCGTTTCCCGAATAAGCCGGGGTGAGCCAGGGCGAGAAGCAGACCCACTGTTGAAATCGCAGTAGCTGTGACATGACCTTGACATGACCGTGATGCCGGCTCCCAGTCCCCTCTCCCCCTGAGCCCTCTGGTGCCCACCGGCCGAGCCCTTGGACCCCACCTCCATCTGGCCCCGCTGGGGCGCCGAGGGGACCGTGCACGCACCAGCCTGCCTCTGGCCTCACTGAGATGAGGTGAGCCGCACCTGTGGGGCTCTCTCTGGGCCCCCAGCTGGAGACGCCCCCCGACCGTCCCACGTCACACACCAGGTGGGCTGTTCTCCCGCTGCGCTGCCCAGCGGCCGGGTCCCTGAGTGGCCCGGGCAAGACGCCGGGTGCCCTACTGTTAACCCAGTCTCTGAGGACCAGGACCCCGCTCCTTGCAGGGGCTATCGCTGTCTCAAGGGCGAGCTTGGCTAACACGGGGTCTGGACAGTCTTTACACTCACACGCTCACTCTCTCCAAACCCCCAAACATCAATCCCAATGATGAGGCTGGGAGACGAGGCCTTTGGAAGGCGCCCCAGGGGAGCTTGCAGTCCAGGGGCAGAGGGGTCTGCCTGCTGCCCACCACCGCCCCGTCCTCCTAGCTCCTGAAGAACGCCGCCTGCCCCGGGCACCTGCGCGTCTCACCTGCGGCAGGAGGTGACTTCTGTTCCTGCTGGGGATGTGGCCGGGCAGCCGGATGTTGAAGAGCGCCTGGAGGGCGGCCTGAGCCGCCTGGCCCTTGGCCAGCTTCTTGCTGCGTCCTGAACCTTCGAACGTCCTGCCGTCCACGCTCACGGCCATGACAAAGCTCTTGGTGCGCCGCTTCTCCGCCGGCTCTGCGAGGCACACGTAGCGCAGGCCGGAGCGCAGCTCGTTCAGCACGACCACGGGGTTCCTCTCGCCTGGGGCCGTGGGGCCCGGCCTGGGCCTGTCTGGCCGCGCTGGGCCCACCAGGTCCAGGGGGCGACAGAGCAGCCTCCCCCGCCGGCAGGCGGACGACAGCAGCCCGGCGTCGGCGGGGCGGCGGCCCGGGAAGGCCTCGCTGGGGGCGGCTGGCTCGAACTCCTTGAACAGCGTGTCAGGGAAGTCGGCCTGGTCCGAGGTGAAGTCCGTGGACGGGCCGGCGCCACTGCCCATGGCCAGGTGGGCCTGGCAGGCGTTGGGGAACTGCACGAAGGACCTCAGGGCCAGCTCGGCTGCCCGCATCTTCGCTTTCTTCTTGGTGGGCCCTGTGCCCTCGAACGTGAGCCCGTTCACCTCCACGGCCACAGCGAAGACGGGCGCGTGCACTGGGCCGGTCTGCGACACCATGCGGTACTGCAGGCCCGGACGCAGGTCGTGCAGCTGCACCAGCGCGTTCTTGGGCGCCACGGACCACGACAGCTTCTTCCAGATGAGCTGCAGCTTGCACAGGGGGCCGCTGTTGCCCCCCTCCAAGGGCCTCTTCCTCTTCATGCCCGCCGTGCTGCCTCTGGCCCTGTCGCCCGCGGGCAGGGGCCGTGCCTCCAGGTTGCTCACGTTGCGGTTTTCCTTCACGTCGGCACTGCTGGTACCTGCAGGGAGAAAGACAGCCATGACCGCGGGCCCTGGCAGCTCGCGACGGACGACAGGCCGTTTCGCCGTGCGGCACACCCGTGCCCCAGCACCCGCGCGGCCAGCCGGCCTGGGAGCCGTGGGAACAGCGCCCCAGAAGTGGGGGTCGCTTGCCCGAGCGGAAGGACCCGCATTCCTGGGCGGGTCTCGCAGGGACGCGTTTCTGAGAAGAAGGCTGTTGGGGGTGTGTGTGTGTGTGGGGAGCGTGGCCCCCCATGTCCTGCTGCCGTCTGCTGCTCTGGGCATGGGCTGGGACGTGTCAGGGCTGAGGCCAGCTGCCTGCCCTGGGCCCAGGCGACCCTCAGCGTTGCCCCAATCAAGTGGCCTGGCAGCCCTGTCCTCCCATCCGCTGTGGGCAGCGCTGAGGGTCAGGGAGGCCTTTCCCATTGAGGGCAGTGGTGGGCGAAGGGCGCCGTCCCCGTACAGCAGAACGCTATGGGGCCCCCAGCTGTGTGCGTCAACGGGGTGAACCTCAGGAATGTGCTAGATGATGAAAATGGTGCGCGGACGGGAGCGTGGCTGGTGTGTAAGATGCGGGCGCAGACGTTACAGACTGGGGGGTCCTCACACGTGCGGGGTAAACCTTCCAGATGTTCCTACTTCCCCTGAGACACAGAGAGGAAACAGTGCGGGCTCATAGGGTCACTTCCTTTGTGTCTGTGATGGCTCTTTTCTTCCTTTCTTTGCAAGGAATCACATGAAGTGAGTTGAGGAAAGCCATCCTTTGCTAGCTGTGGGTGGTGAATTCATGTCACGATCATTTAACCTCAGTGGACTGGCCATCCTGGACATCTCATGGCCGATAACGTGGTTCTGTTTTGGAAACCTCAGGCATGGATCGCTTGGGGACCAAGGGACAAGAGTCCCGATGGCTCTGCGGGTGAATTTGCCTCTGGTGTGCTGACCCCTCAGGTCTCCTCTGAAATCCTCCGAGGGCAGCCGCGGTGAGTGGGGCGGGTGCCTTTCACAGAGCCTCCCTCAGACTTCCACTTCGCTGCCCTTCTTCTTCCTAAAATCCACCCTGTGTGGGGGTCACGGCCCTATGTTCCAGAAGGAGCCCAGATCTGGGCTTGCTGGTCAAGACGGGAGTGTCCCGGGAACGATCGAGCTGCTGTAAGGTTGATTTTGTGCAGAATCGTCCATCGTTTTCTTGGCTTCTCGCAGGATCTCCCTGTGCTGGGCTCTGGAAGGCGGTGAAGCTGCCGAGCGCGGTTGGCCCTGGGTTCCTGGAGATGTGGGAGGCGAGGCGGCCCCCTGGGGTCAGGCGGGGCCCGTGCAGAAGTGCCCTGGAGTCGGGAGTGAGTTTGTTCTTGGAGAACACGGGGAAAACTTGCGGTGCTTTTACACTGGCCCGTAGCTCGTGGCAGACGTCGCGTGGGCTCCCCTCAGTCCCGCCCCGGAGCTGGTCCGCAGGAAGCGTGCTTGGCTCCATGACCTCGCCCTCGTGGCGTTGCTGGTGAAGAATATAACAGAAACGTGCCACGCGCCGGTGCAGAGAGGTGCCCTCTGTGGGGGACGCGTCCTCGGGGCTCCTGGCCGGGCCGGACGGGCCGCGGTCCCCGTTTGCGGAACGCCCCCAGCAGTTTGCTTCGACGCAGTGTTAGGTTTGCGGAGGGGACTTTGTTCCAAGGTGGGACGCTGAGGGTTTTGTAGGTTAGAGGTGGATGCCCTGCATTTACAGCCTGTTTTAGTCAAAATAATCACCGTCCAAATATCAAGCACTTAATCTCTGCCTCTTTCGTTAATCACTGTGCGTCCCGGGCCAGGCGGCCAGGAGCTCCGCCACGGGGGTGTTTCAGGCCAAGACACAGTAGATCAGATTAACCACGCAGTTTCTCCAATTGAATGTAAAGATGGGAAAAAAACCACAACCCAACCCAAAAGCCCCATTCTAGATTGCGTTGAAAATTGCTGGGAGTGCTTTAATTTCTTATTGATTTCCCGCAGGGTGGGGATTGCTGGGACTGTTCGCTCCCGGGAAGTGGCCAGCGTATCAGATGACCTCTGCTGCCTTTCGAGGCGGAAAGGGTTATCTTGGAGGAGCAGCCCTCGAGGACGGACGTTCCCCTTCACCCGCACTGACACTGCTTCTCTCCCCTCCCTTCCCCGATGCACAGCAGCCACGGCTGCCGTCTTTACCGTTGTCCGTGGCACTGGCCACGGTTATCGGATTGTGGCACGAGGCCCCTTCTATAATATCCAACAGCGAGTAATAACTGAGGCACGAAGTGGGCTTCTGGGCCCCGTCCCGGACGCTCTGGCACAACCTCTGGTTCCTGCAGACACGCAGACTGGGTTCGGCTCCCCCGCCGCGGCCGAGCGCTCCATTTAACTGGCTGCGGGGTCTGAGCGTGGTGGGCAGAAGCGGCAGGAGGCCGGCAGGGCAGCGGTCACCCCACCAGCTCAGGGTTCCTGTGCACGAGAACCCATGTACCCTTTGTCTCTCAGGGGCATGTGACCAGAGGCAGGTCCCTCCACGTGTCCAAACTCCACTTTCTGAGAACGGCAGATGTGGGCTTTAACAGTGCGTGCCCTGTGCCAGTATTCCGAGCGTGCCCTGAAGGAACCCGGGGAGGACGTTCAGCCCAAAGCCTGACGTGCAGGAAACACGTCTCCTTGAAGGGAGCAGGAAGGAGAGAGGCAGACACTCCGGCGCTCTTCCTTGCCGTCTCCCCTGGAATTCCGGGACCCCTAGGAAGCAGGGTAACGGCCTCTGTCCTGTCAGAGTGTGTGGGCTCCGGGTGGCTGCGGGCTGTCCTGAGGCTGGGTCCGAGCACATCCCTCTGTCGCGGAGGCCATGGGCCCCAGAGTGCAACACAAAACACCCCGCGTCTCTCCCTTTCGGTCGGCATCAGAGCTCCTGTGAGTCAGTGGACGTCTGGCTCCCGACACAGTTGGAGGGAAAATAGCCTTTGTCTTCTGGGAGGCTCGATCCTGTGGGATGGATGGACAGACGCCTGTAGGATGCGTGCAGTGAGTCCCGGTCCCCAGAGGAGGGATGGCTCGAGGGGAGAGGAGGCTGCCTTGTGGAGGGACCCCACCTGCACTGCAGCGCTGGCTTGCAGACCCACGGGCTGCTCTGGGACACCACACGCCGCTGCCAGGGCCACCAGGAAAACCCGATGCCCACTTGTGCGTGTTTCGCCACTGCGATCCCACACGAATATCTTATGGGACCCCAGCTCCGACTTCACAAATGCACACTTCCTTCTTCCCCAGGGAAGGGGGTCCATCGCAGTCCCCTCCCCTGACCAGGCAGTGGTTCTCACTTTGCTCTCCGCTAGTTAATAGGCTTCCCTGCTCTGTTGTCAGATGACCCAGCAGTGGGGAGTGAGGCCATGCTGTCCAGTACCTGCCCCACACACGCTCCCCGGGTCCGGGCCCCGCGGCATCCATGCGTATGGGGCTCCTTTCCCAGCCAAGTCTTCTGCTCCTGGGCCCCTTGAGCCACCCCAGACCTCATGGGCGGCGTGAGCACCAGTTCCTCTGTCTGGAGACCGCAGGAAAGCTGGCGGCCGAGTGGGGCTCACAGAGCCTGCCATGCGGGGCTACTGTGCAGCTCGGGGGACACAACCCCGTGCAACTTCCCACGTGATCCGTAAATGGTGATCCGTGAACGCCACGGGCTTCCAGGCTGTGTGCTTCCTGATGACCGATCGTGGCCACCGTGGAGACGACGGCTGCCCCTGCCTTGAAGGATTTGACAGAGGGAGGCAGCCCGCCCGTCCGGACTCTCTGTGGGTTCTGGGGTGCAGACCGTGGCACTAGAATGTTTATTCCGTGATAAAAATGATTCATTTCTGTAAACTTGGAACAGCTGAAACAGACAGGTCATACTAGGTTATAAGAATTAGAAAGTCCTGGGACACCTGGGGGGCTCAGTTGGTTAAGCGGCTGCCTTCGGCTCAGGTCATGATCCCAGCGTCCTGGGATCGAGTCCCACATCGGGTTCCTTGCTCGGCAGGGAGCCTGCTTCTCCCTCTGCCTCTGCCTGCCACTCTGTCTGCCTGTGCTCGCTCTCTCTCCCCCCCTCTCTCTGACAAATAAATTAAAAAAAAAAAGAATTAGAAAGTCCTTTAATCCTATCCTGGAATTCATTCTTCCAAATAATTGCTCTACGAGCCCGTCTTAACTCAGAGACTCGCAGTGGGTCGGGCTCAGAGCAGCTCTGCAGGCAGCTCACCTCCCCGCAGGGGCTGCACGGGGGAGTCACTTGTTCGGCAAGCCTGTCCCCACTCTCCGTGCGCGTGCACTCGGCGTGCAGACGTCAGCCTGCGGGCAAATGCTAGTGGACAGAGAGGGAGGCAGGACGGGGTGGTGGGTCCGGGGGCCCAGGACGGCTCCCACCACCCCACGGAGCCCCCACTGAAGGCTCATGTCATACTGGAAGGTTTCTGACTTGCCTTCCCTCAGCAAAAGCACGTGCAGGTTTCCTGCCCACGCCGGCCCAGGGCGAGTTCCCTCATCTTCCCTGTGTCGAACACGAGACCTCCACCGATGGTGGCTTTGTGATTCCGAGAGTCACTCGTGTCCTTCCATTGTGGAAATTAGAAAAAAAGCAGATAACTTCAAACTCCATTAGACGGACGCCACACGCGCCAGCGGCAGAATGATCGCCGGTGATTCAAAGGCTGCCCGGTGTCCAAGAGACGCAGGCTGAGCGACACGCGGTGGGGCGTGAAGCGGCCGTTTCCAGTCTGCGCTACGTCAGCCCGTCTCCTGAGCCCGTGAGTACATTCTCCCTCTTGCAAAACGTGCTCTGTCTAGAGGTCCGACGCGTGCAAGAATTGCATTTTAGTGAGAAAGAGCAGAATTTTGTACTGGTGTGGCTGTTGCTAAAATTTTATTTTCCAGGTGAAATATTTCCTCCCAGAGTTAAGTCCGGTCAGTAGGCTGCCCTTGTGCCGGTCAGTTGGCACCGTCCTTCAAATGTGGACAGGCCATGTGGAGGGGAGGCCCGCGCCTGCGGTCTCACGGCGTCCAGCTCCAGCAGGCAGCTGTGCCCACGCATCGCGCACCTGCATCACCCCGTCTGCTGTCCCCCGTTCTGGGGCCAGGGTCTGTCTGTCTTCTCCAACAAGGCACAGCACGGGGCGCTGTTCCGTGCGTGTGGCCAGTGGTGACGCTGTCGTGGCCGCAGGTGGTGGGACCCCGGGAACCGGACATGTGGTCTGCCACATTTGGGTCAGACGGGGGCCCACAGGAGCGAGGCCAGTGGCCAGAGGGAGGCCCTGGTGCTTTGTGGGTGAGAAGCTGCGTGGGAAGGGGGTCACTGTGGCACATCCACGCCCCGGGCGCACTGAGAGGCCACGTGGCTCGGCTTGCAGAAGCGCAGGTCTGAAGCCCCGTGTCAGACGACGGTGCTTCCTTTTGAGGACGTGCCCCGCGTGGTCCTGGACGTGGTGGTTGCCCCACGTCTGGGAGTGGATCAAGCAGCTTTGGTGGGTGGGCCTTCCACCCCCCCAGACCGCAGCGCAGGGAGTGCCCGTCCTTGGGCGGCCTGGGTCAGTGGTCGCCCAGCGGTGACTGGCTAGGGCAGTGACTCAGGCCCTCTCAGCGTTCTGAGTTGCCCGCTTGGGCCGGAAGCCTCGCCAGCGTGCTGCTGTCTAGGACATCCGTAGCGGAAACCCACCCCATTGATGGCCGGCTTCCAGATAGGCTGAGTGTCTCCGGGCACTGACCCCTGGCCCCAGCTCGGCACTTGGCCGTGGGAGCTCAGGCTCCAGGGACGAGAGGTGCTGAGTGCCGGTGGCCATGGGAAAGCCCGCCCGACGGTGCCCAGGGTGAGCCACACAGGGGCCGGCCGAGCACCTCTGCCCAACAGCGGCGCAGACACGCCTGTGTCACGTGGCTGCACAGATAAAGGACACTTCCCGGTCACACTACCTCTACCGCACAGGCGTGTGCGCGCACACGTACACCACATCACACATCCCGCGCCCTGCTCGCCCCGCTCGCTCCTCTCCCACCTCCCGAGGGCGCCTGGTTACACCATGAGGCCTCTGACTGGAGGTCTGCTCTGAGCGGGGTTTGGGAATAGGGTTCCTAAGTAAGGGGTTTCCAAGCCTTGCAAAGGCTTTCTAATGTGCAAAAAACAATTCAAAGTCCTTCTTCTCCGTAGGTTCCCACCGATTAGGGGAGATATAGCCAGTTTGTGCGTTTACTGCGTTCCAGGTCGAACGTCTTCACACACGGGCCCACGCGTTCCGATTCCAACTCTGTGATTCGGGTCATGCCCGTGAGGCGCTGGGACCCGTGGCGCCGGCTCGCGGGGAGCAGTGACAGCACGAGAGCCCGTCTGGGAGGTCTCGCCCCACGCGGGGCTCCAGCTACGCTCAGCAGGTCCCAGCCCCGAAGGAGGCAGATTCTCTGTCTCAGCCCGTTCACTCCTCGCGATTAGCCGAATCGCTTCGTGCACACGTCCCGCTCAGCTGGGGGCGCGTGAGGGCGCACGGGGGCGTGTGGTCCACATTTGTGAGGTACTTGTACACACACGGACCGAGTCCTGGAGATCTTCCCGCTGAGACCCTGAGACAACAGACAAGTGTCCGCCGAACTTCGCTGAGGAGGGGCCCCGGACGCGTGGCCCAGGGAGCCGCGTCCTGATTTCCGCGGGACTCTGTGCCCATCCCGCACCCCTGCTCTGCTCTGCGACTTCGATTCGGGCAGGGACGCGGGGCATGCCCTCAGCCTCGGCCCTGTTGCCGGCCGTGTGTCTCACCAGCCGATGGCAGAGTGGCAGCTGCACGTTCCCCGCCGTGCATCCTGGCCAAGGTCCTGGGGAGTTCGAGCCTTGAGCAGTCTGCGCCATCACACTTGGCAGAAGCGCGGCCCGCCGGTGAGGTCATATTGGAAAGCAGGAGGGGTCTGTGTGGTCTGGGGTTTGGGAGTGTGCCGGTCACGTCCAGGAGCCCCACCCCACACACCAGCCCTGCACCCCTAGGGATCCCTCCGTGGTCTCAGCAGGGGGACTGCTCAGAGTCCCTCCGCACCGCACTGCTCTGCTGCCTCCCGGGTTCTTCCTGAGCCAGAAATGTCTCAACAGGTAGGCACCCGTCCAGCCTTTTCCTTGTTAAGTAATTGCACAAACTGTGCTCATTTTGTGCCCTCACTCTTTCCTTTCCTCCCTCCCTTCCTCCTTTTCTTTTGAAGGGAAAAACAAAGGACAGAGAGGAGAGGGGTGCAGGAGAACGGATTTTCCCCCCTACAATCCCTGGGGTTCTCAATTATATAGTCACTGCAAATGTTGTCCTCCCCAAGAGGGAACGGGATTCCAGGTAGGATAGGATTCTAGGTGAGGAGGGGATTTCACGGCAGGGACGGGATTCTGGGTGGAGACAGGATTCAGGTGGGGACAGGATCCCTGGTGGGGACGGGATTCGGGTGGGGACGGGAACCCCGGGTGGGGACAGTATCCCTGGTGGGGACGGGATTCTGGGTGGGGACAGGAACCTTGGTGGGGACAGGATCCCTGGTGGGGACGGGATTCCGGGTGGGGATGCGTTTCCTGTTGGGGAAGGGGCTCGGGGAGGGGCGGAGAGCTGGAGCAGAGCCTCCTGCTCCAGGAAGCCCAGACAGTCCCCACCATCGCTCCAAGGTCTCATTGTTTGGGGACATGAGAGGACACCCCTCTGCGCATGGGGAAACTGCTTACTTAGACAGTCTTCGTCTTCCGTGTTCGTGGCCCCGGGACTTAAGTGCTTGAAGGGAGCGATGAAGGCTGACAACATGCTTACTTTGTCTGGAAAGAAAAGAAGAACAGGAAATGCACTTTTGACATCGAGTTTCAGAAGAACTCAATGCTTTCCTACGTTCTCATTACCAAGGGTTCAGGCAAGGGAGGCCGAAAGCTCACTTTGGTTTCAGCCACTTCCTTCTGGTTCAGTTTTTTATTGAATTTCTGAAAGCATTTTTATCAAACTCCTCTCTCCATTCAATTTTCAACTTTATGATTTCCATCTTTCTTCTTTTCTCATTTTTGGCATCTCCCCTCTTGTTCTGTGTCCCTCAAAACTCAGCGATCGTCTCTGGGGCAACAACCTTGCACGAGCTCATGGGATGCCTGGTGGGGCCTCGGACCCAGGGCGTGTCACAGAGAGGAAGTGAAACTAGTGAAAAAAGGAGAAGCTGTAATTAAACGAGACTGCACGCCAATGTAGCCAAGACCGTTTCTCCCCGTGAGTGGAGAACGTGTTTTGTGGGCTTGAAGTGCAGGAAAAGGGGGCCTTGTCAAGGCCCGGAGTGTGCTCAGAGTGCGCTTGGTGTGCGTCTAGGCAGCAGGAGGAGCAGTGGCAGAGGAGGGAGAGGTGCGGGCAGAGGCCCCCTCTGTTCCTCCTGCAGATGGGCGCGCGACGGAGCAGGGACAGGGGCCCGAGAGCGCGCCCTCTGCCTGCACCCTGGTGGGGGGAGGGGAGGCAACAGCTGTCCCAAGTCCGCCCCGGGATGGGCAGCTGGACCCAGGGCAACACCGCTCATGACCTATAGGTCCCGCAGTCTCCCTCTTAATCGGAGAGATCGGGGAATTGTGGGATGGGAATGCACTTGAGAGACATTAAAAAAGGACAGACGGGGGCGCCTGGGTGGCTCAGTGGGTTAAAGCCTCTGCCTTCGGCTCAGGTCATGATCTCAGGGTCCTGGGATCCAGCCCTGCATCAGGCTCTCTGCTCAGCAGGGAGCCTGCTTCCTCCTCTCTCTCTGCCTGCCTCTCTGCCTACTTGTGATCTCTGTCTGTCAAATAAATAAAATAAAATCTTTAAAAAAAAAAAAGGACAGACAAAGGGGCCGAAGGAAAAGCTCCCTTCTGTAGAGATTCTGCAGACTAAATCCAACCTCAGCAGCTAGGAGCACTTGTCCACGCGGGAGCCTAGTCCAGGGCAGAGGAGAGCACGTCCAGGGACGGCACACGCAGTCCTCCCCGTTCCCAGACACCTGCCTGCTCCCCTGCGTCCTGGGGCCAAGACAGGGGCCTTCCCAGGGTCTTGGTGGTTCTTCTGTCTGGCCTGGCCCCGGGGGCTGAGCTACTTTGCCAAGGGGACACTTGCACCGCCAGGAATCTGCTGGCGCCGGAGGGCCGGGTCTTTGGTGCCTCCCATGCCCATGTCTGCCTCTGTCCTGGGGAAGGGGACTGCTGCCTCGTGGGGCTCCCTTTTTGCACACATCTAAGTGTGACTTTGTGTGAAAACCTCAGCCAGCGGTTTTATCTGCAGACAGCCTTTGGGCGTTCAGCCCCGGGCCTGCAATGTGCTCTTTTTCTTTCAATTGTGAGCCTGTTTTCTCTTTACCCAGGCTTTCCAGAGGCCAGGGGAGTTCACACTGAAATTCACTCAGGAGCCTGTTAACAGCTGGCGTTTCCAGTAGGGACGGCAACGATATGGTGTGTTCACTCAGAGAGAACAATAAATAACTCAAATATAAAATGCCTGCTCTTTCTTCGTCCGATGGAACGAGAAGCCGCAGCCGGGGAGGGGTGGGCTCTCCCAGGCCCTCTCAGCCCAAGCTAATTTACTACACGGGAATGAAATCTCTTGCTTGAGTTATAATTTCATTAAGGGCACCCAGTAATGTTACACAAAGAGTGTGAAGCTCAAGTGATTTAGTCTGGGGCATCTCAAAATGAAATTACATTTTTCTAATAAAGCAGGGCGACCAGCCTAACACCCACAGACGTACACGAAACCGTTTCAGAGCTCGCCCAAGCAAAATTACGAACGAGTCGACACTGTTGCAGATCCTCAAAGTCCTTGCGTTGTAGGATTCCCAGACCGGGCAGACGGGAGCAGTCGACTTGAGTTAGATAAACCCTGGGCACTTACTCAGTTTCTGTAAATCCCTAGCACCGTGGGGCGTGCCGGGCTTTAAGCCTGAAAGAGCGTCCGGTCTGTCTGAAGTGCAGATCGAGGCAAAGGCCTTGGACAGACATTTCTCCAAGGAAGGCGTCAGATGGCCAGCAGACCCGCCCGTCCGCCAGGCCACCAGCTCATGGCTGTGCACGGAGGGGGCACGTGACAAAGCAGCACGTCCATGTCTGGGTCCACACCCAAAAGAATGGAGAGCGCGGTCTCACAGAGCTATCCATACACTCAAGTGCCCCAACACGAGGATGGACGACACGGTGTAGCCCATGCGTGCAACAGAATATTATCCCATGTGGCCAAGCTCGAGGCCGTGACGCAGACGGGGGTGAGCCGGCCCCCGCAGGACAACAGACATGGTGGGGCCCACGTATCTGAGGTCCCCAGAGGAGTCTGACCCAGAGACACAGAAGATGCAACGGTGGGAGCCAGCGGCTGGGGGACGAGGGGACCCGGTGTGTGATGGGGACGGAGTTTCAGTTCGAGAAAAGAAGAAAGTTCTGGAGGTGGATGGTGGTGAGGATCGCACCACAAGCATCCCAACAACATGCTCACAAATGGTCAGTATGGCAGGTTTTACCTTCTGTGTGTTTCCCCCCAATTTAGTAAATCACATTTAACAGGACGTTTAGAATTCTATCTGAACCTCTTTTATGCCCCAGCAACTCCTCCAGCGCCGTGCATTTTAGATTTCCAGCTCAAACACACCAGCCTGCACAAGGTAGGACGCCTGGAGAGCGGCGAGCCTGTCTGCTGGGCCCACCCGCCCTTTTGGAGGCTCGCCTGCCGTCGCCGCCTCTGTGCCAAGAGGGGGCAGGTGGCAGCCTAGGCCCGTCATTAGGGAGGACGGCAGGAATTGCATTTTTTGTTTAGGAAAATTACTACACGAATGATTGGATGCCAGTGTCTTAGCTGGCGGCTGTCTCCTTACACATGGTGTCCGCGTGGTGCTGTGCTGGGCTCACCCCGGTCCTGAGACCAGCTCGTGTGGGTTCTGGATGGAAAACAATGTGTGCGCATCTACTGTGCTCCGTTCTGGAACGTCTGGGGTCCACTGAGAGAAGTGGGCTCCCGCCTGCCCTCCACCCCGTTGTAAAGTCTGGAAGACGGAGAAGTGTTTCTGTAGGGGGCGTATCCGGAAGGGGCGCTGGGCACACCCCGCACCAGCTGGAAACAGACCCCAGAGAGCAGTGGCCCTGGACTGTCCTCCAGCCAAGGGCCACTTCCAGCAAAGGCCTGGTGGCCACGGGCCAGCCACAGCATTTCCAATGCATCTCTGAAGCGATCCAGGACATTTGCATTGGAAACCTCGTTGCTGTTTGCAAAATAAATGGCCGGGACCTCGCAGGCAGCAGCTCTTCCCCGGAACCCCGTGAGACCACGTTTGTCAAGGATATAGATAACCAAGAACAAATATGATTTGGACGTGGTCTGAAGACCGATAAACAGGCCAGAGCAAAACAGCTTTCGGGAATGCCGCCATACTGAGACGCTCACCAGTTTCCAACAAAGATCTCCAAGTACTGTGATGGGCTGAAGAAAGTCTTACAGACAAATAGTGTTGAAAGAACTCGACACCAGCTTGGGAGAAGGAACTCTGAGCTCTACCTCATACCATACCCGAAAATTGTCACAAAAGGGATCATAAACCCAAATGTAAAAGCTGTAACGATAAAACTCGTGGAAGAAAATACTGAGGCTTTCATGATGCTGTGGAGGCAGGTTTCTTAGGATGCAGAAAGCACTAACCATAAAAAAATTAGTTTTCATCAAAATTAAAAATTAAATATTTCAGCTTGCTGAAATTCACTGTTAAGAAAACGAAAAATGAGCCCAAGAATGGGATAACAGATTTACGATCAAGGTGACCGATTTGTATCCAGCATATAAGAACTCTTCCAACTTAATGATAAAGGGTAGAAAGACCCAAATTTTAAAAAATGGTCAAAACACTTGAACAGAAACTCGACAAGGGAGAACATGCAGAAGCCAATGAGAAGCCCACCTGAAGGGCTCCACAGCATAGCCCGTTGGGGAAATGCAAGTTAAGAGCACAGACCTGTGTCAGCACACACCCATGGGACAGCCCCCTGTGGGGAGGCAGGGACATCAGGACTCATCCACCAGTAACTCTGGGAAACATTGGGCTGTATACACCAATCCCACTTCGAGATACCCAAGGAAAAGGAAATACATATGCCGAAAAAGAAAAAGATTTGTACAAGACTGTTTAGGGAGATTTTATCCATTACAGCTCAGAATTAGGAACGTCCTGCTTACCCGTCAACAGAAGAATGGGTACATGGGTTGGGCTACGTTTATAGGACGGGGAACTATCAACAGTGGAGACAACTGACGTTGTAAAACGTATTACGATACGGATGAATCTTGGAAACATTATGCTGAGCAAGAGACATCTCGGCGCAAAGAGAAGGTGCTAATTAACTCCATTTATGTGATGTTCCCCAACAGGCAGATGGTTCCCTGGGGAGAGGAGTCAGAGGGGGTCCTCCCGGGTCAGGTGCTGGCTGCTGGGCAGGCCTGGGGGCTTCTTTCCGGAATGATGTGTTACGTGTGTGTACCCGTCTGCCATGAGCCCTAACACATACAGGCTATGTGCCTCCATATGTAAATTACACCTGGTCCTTTAAAAATATTAACGGATAAAAAACACGACGGATGAGAAACTAAACAAGGGGCAGCAAGCAGCAGGGAACTGTTTCACACAGAAAGGGAAGTGCAGGTCGCCCGCTGGCGAGGGCGGGGGCGGGGGCGGGGGTGTCTACCAAGAAGCCGCGAGGTAAGCGGTCTCGCGGGCTGCGCGCTGGCTTTGTGTGTGTGTGTGCTTGCTTTATAGATGGGAAAGCTCAGGTCTCTCTCAGAAGCTCTTCCATGGCAATAAGAACAGTCGCCACCTCAAAGGGGAGCCCTTTGGAGATGCCCCTGGATTCCCATCAGGACATGCGCATATCTGCAAAGCAGGGGAGAGCCGGCTGGGGGAGGGGAGGCGAAGGCCGCAGCAGGTGCACACGGGGCTGGGCACGCACGCCACACGCTGCGCCGGCTGGTGAAGGCTCTGTTCACCCACGCTGGTGGAATGAGGGGCCGTGAGGGGCCTGTTTTTTGGAGCTTCATGAAGATGGCACTTGGCTTTTTCACCAAGTAAGATGAAAATTTTATTATTTTTTAAAATTTATTTGACAGATAGAGAACACTAGTAGGGGAGCAGCAGGCAGAGGCAGAGGGAGAAGCAGGCTTCCTGCTGAGCAGAGAGCCCGAAGCAGGACTCGATCCCAAGACCCTGAGATCATGATCTGAGCCGAAGGCAGAGGCTTCACTGACTGAGTCCCCCGCCCCCTCAGGCGATCCAAGATGAAAATTTTTCAAAAGCCCTTCGGTGCACGAGCCCCTGTCAGTTCCCTGGAAAGTCTGTTCATGCGAAATAACAGTTTCGCTGGAACTTTTAGTAAACCCCGTTCTTGCCAACCCCTTGCGGGATTCTACCCGGGCCTTTGCTTCCTTACAAACACTCACAATGTCACGGCATAGGCTGTTTCTAAAAAGTACGTGAAGTGAGTACTTTGGTTCTGCCGTCATTTCAACAGTTTAAAGTTTTGTACTTGGGGCGCCTGGGTGGTTCAGCGGGTTAAAGCCTCTGCCTTCGGCTCAGGTCATGATCCCAGGGTCCTGGGATCGAGCCCCACATCGGGCTCTCTACTCAGCAGGGAGCCTGCTTACCCCGCTCTCTCTCCCTGCCTCTCTGCCTACTTGTGATCTCTCTCTGTGTCTAATAAATAAATAACATCTTTAAAAAAAAAAGTTTTGTATGACTTGTGTCTGCCTCTGAGCCACGCACACGTCAGCCCCTCTCAGGTCCCCTTCTCGGAGTTGCGTTTTGCCGAAACGCACGGTGACAGATGCCCCCCCAAGCTGACCCCCTTCCCTTCCCACAGGGTGTTCTGACCGGACGCAGGCCCGTCTTCCGTGGAGGGCTTCTAGCTAAACACAAGCGCAGCTCTGCCCCGCAGGTGGGCACCCGGGAAGCCAGGAGACAATTAACCTCTGTGTGCGCGGCAGGAGAGGGAGAGCGTTTGCAGTAAAGGTGAAGAATTTTTCTCACGGAGTTTCAGGAACGTGTATTTTAAACTCTGTGTTCGAGCTGCTGTTCTGTGCGTTGTACAAGGGAGTTCAGGCAACATTAGGAAGAAGATTCCGGGTCTGCATGGAGTTTTGCAGCGCACGAGAAGGTCTGATTCTCCAAGAGGATGAGGCTCTCTTTTGGCAATTTCCGGGTGGATGACAGTCACGAGGGGCCTTGAAAGGGTTCGAGCAAGCAGGTGACCAGCCTGCACTAGGTTTGCTGCTCCTTCGCTGTGTGGGCTGGGCCACGGCTTCCCCAGAAGTTCGTGCTGGAGCCCCGACTCCCAGGGCCTCAGAAGGAGACCGTATTTGGAGACGGGGTCCTTACAGAGATGGCTAAGGTAAGATGAGGTCACCAAGTGGGCCCTCATCTAGTCTGACTGGTGACTTCTAAGAAGAGGAGAGCAGGACGCAGACACGTGCAGAGGGACGACCACGAGAGGACACAGGGAAGAGATGACATCCGCGTGCCCAGGACAGTGGCCTTGGGAGACACCAGACCTGCCCACGCCTGCACCTCGGGATCCCCGCCCCCAGGACGTGGGACAGTAAAAGTCCACTGTGGGAGCCCCCCCGCCGGGGTGTTGGGGCCCAGCCTGCACTGACAACTGCTCACTCAACAGTTCTTTACTGAATGCAAGTCGCTGCACACCCCCTCCATGGTTTCAAACTCTGATGCCAAGAAAGACTACTGCAGGGAGACTGCTCCTGGCCAGGGGATCTAGAAGTTAGGGGAGGCATCCTTCGGGAGGTGACTCAGTCGCTGAGACCCAGTGGGTAATAGGAGCGTGCCCCGTGTATTGAACCAGGAGATCCGCTCCAGAGCCGGGACACCCTTGCTGCAAGGATGAGTGTGGGATTATCCAAGTTAGGGCTGGGAGAACCAACCCGAACAGAAGTAGTGGCTCGTGCAAAGGCCCTGGGTAAGTACACCAGGCATCTTGGTACCCGTGCCTGTGAGGACATGACGTGTGGCTGTCAAGGACTTGTACGGCACAAATCAGAGGTCTCTTAGGGACGCTGTCCCTTTCTCAGAGTGGTATCCCCAAGGCATGCTGTGCCGCTCCTAGATGGCTTCCCTCAGTCACAGCACTGAGACACCCCCACACCAGCTCGTCTACACCCCAGTCTAGGCCTTTAATCAGGCCACCATCACGGCACTACGAACAGTCTGGCAGACCAGACACACACTTCGGGCTTGACGTGTGGGCCGCATTCCGGAAGCCTGGCTTATTTTTGGAAGCCATGGAGAAACAGACAAGCCTGCACCAGATTGCGCCGTGTGATTCGCAGGCAAAGACACAGATGGTCTGACAAGTGATTGACGGACCAAGGTGACTCTTTGCCACAAAGTGTATTTATGATTTAAATATCTGCATGGAGAGGTGTGTGTTCACACTCCACTTAGAGACACTCACAGCCTTCCAGATTATCTGCCGAGGCACTCCGTGGCTTTGCAGTCTAGACCCTGTCTTCATCCGATGGTCCGTCTGGGGGTGGAGGCGTGCAGGAGCGCGGACGTCATTCCTTGCAGTAGCGGTCAGCCGTCTCTCCGCTGCGGGACAGCCAGCGGTGTCAGACCCAACGGCCGTCCATGCCGGTTAACTGTACGTGTCCCCGTGACCAGGCCCCGGGAGCCCCGACATCCGGCCACACGTGATTCCGAAGCGTCTGTGAGGGAGTTCCTCATCAAGACCGGCATTCAGATCGGAGAACCGAGTGGAGCAGGGTCCTCGCTGTGAGGGTGGGCCTCACCAAATCAGTCGAGGACCGCACAGCCGCAGAGGTGGAGAAGGGAGGGCTGTCTCTGCCAGCTGCTGGGCTGGGACAGCCGTCCTCCCTGCGCTCCTGGCTCATGGGCCTTCCAGCCGTCTCACCTCCTGCATGCTGAGTCGGTCTCTTCTAATCTCTCGGACTCTGAGGGCTCTGTCTCGGTGAGGGACTCTGATTCGAGCTCCCGACCCTGCGATGTGGCTGTTCCGGCCCAGCACAGCAGAGCCTAGAGCGTTAGCGCAGTCTGTTGCCTTTTGCCTCCTCCCAGCCATGGCCCAGCCTCGTCCCCATCCTGGAGCGTGTGCGGACAGGGAGTGCACTTTGGAGCACGCTGTCCGCAGTCGTGGGTGGCAGCCAGCGTCCCCAGACCTCTGCATGTGGGGGCGTGTTTCCCCGTCCGAGGGGGGCTCGGGACCGTGAGCAGCAGCCCCACCATGTTTTTGCTGCGGTCCCAGTAGGTCCCAGGGGGCCCGGCGTGGCTATGACTGGCATTTCCTTGCTGACAGGTGTCCCTGCTTGTGTGATACGGCCTTGGCCATCCTGCTGGTGGACAAAGCTCGCGGCAGGGGGCCCAGGGGCAGTGGTGCCCCTCCGATGCCAAGGCCGGCTTTCTCACTTCCTGCCAGACGTCTTACCCGATTGTTGCAGACACGTTTCTCAGTCCGTCTGCTCACACCTGGATGAGTGTCTCTGGCCAGAAACCAGCGTTCCCGGGTGTCTCTGGCCCCGTGGGGCCTTGTGCCCAGGGCGCGAGCCAGGAAAGCCCCAGCCGCTGGGCTCACCTGTCCCCTCATGCTCCATGTGACCTGGTGCCCAGCCCCCCGAGTGGGGCCCCAGACGCCCCTGTGTCCCCGCCCTGCTCTCACCCTGTCCGCCCCTCCCCGCCGGCTTCTGCAGTGACCCCCAGTGGCTCTCGGGTGAGATCCTGCAGGCCAGCAGCTGGCAGAGCGCCCAGAACCTCGTGGTGTCCGCGGGTCTGAGCGGCAGGAGAGGCCCGGGACGGTGGGCGGGACAGGAGTGCACCAGCCCCACGGCCCCACTCCCCGAGCAGGGCCGTGGGGCCCACGCTGGAGCGTGCGGCCTCCTCCAGGGAGGTGACCGTCTATGGAGGCCGCCACACAGGGCTTCCAGGGGACAGTGCTCATGGAATGGAGGGTCCTTCCCGTCCGCAGGCTGAAGAGGCCTTTCTGAAGCCCCCGGAGCGTGGGGGGCTCTGGTGGTCGTGTGAGGAGCGTGGGGAGCTCGCCTCCCTCCCTGTGGCCTGTGCCCTCGCCCCGTCCGGGGCTCCTCCAGCCTGTACCGCCCGTGCCTCGTGCCCCGTCACCACGGGGCTCCAGAAGAGCTCCTCCTTGGCCGGACTGGGCACCCGAGGGTCAGCAGGCCACCTGGGCAGGGTGTCGGGCCCCCTTCCACCGACAAGTGGGGAGGTCTGCCCCGTCGCCTGACCTCCTTGGGTCCCTGTCCCCTCGTGTGTGACACGCAGGCATCTCCACGTGCGTCAGGGCTGTGGCTGAGACCGAGTGAGGCACACAGGGGACGCGCGGCACACGGGCCTGACCAGGAACTCGGTCCCGAGAGCTGCCAGCTGTGATTGGCTCAGATGCCATGACAGAGCCGGGCCGTCTCCCAGGATATGTCACCTCATTAGACGTTCAGTGACTCCGGCATTCCTGAAGTCATATGGACCTGGCATGATTTTTACTTTATTTTCTTATGTTAGTTTTAGTATTTGAAGCATTGAAACGAGCTTATTTAAAAACCGGAAATAAGATATCACGGAACCTCCTGGCAGGCCCCCCGTCCCCCGCTGACTTTGGTAAACCCCACTGTCAACACTCGCGTCTTCCGTGCTGTTTGAAATTTGCTAATTCCTCATCTCCTCTATGAATCATATATTCTAGCCAGCGCTTGCTTAGAGAGCAGGTCAGAGTGTTAGGATCGGAACCTGCACGTCTGGATTTGATGATCGCCCTTAGAATGGAGCTCCTGGCTGCTGTGTAGCTACGAGCTCGTCCGTTGCTGTGGTGCCGAGCGCGGTCATCTGTGCTATTCTAGTGTGGCGGGTCCCATCCTGACGCCCCACAGCCCTCGCCCCCGTCCCCTCCCGCCTCCGTGCCACGCTGTCCGTGTTTCAGGTGTTGTCCTGACAGTCTAGGCCACGCGGACCCCACCTGTCGTTCCTGGACTCCAGCATTCCCTCGGGCGGCAAAGGGCCATGGAGCGCTTGCTGTGCCCCCTGAGCCTAGGACACCCCGGAACAGTCCGGAACAGTCGAGAATGCCCCGATCTTGACTTTCTGTGCGGGCTGCCTCACCGTGCTTGCCGGGTGTGTCGTACCCGCTTGCTTGGCCATGTCTCCCGCCTCGCGTCGGGCTCACGGGCAGACCTGACTCTGCGCTCACGAGAAGACCCTGCAGTTGGCAAGGGGAGCGTCTCGGAGGTGGGGGCTCCGCGCGGCGTCAGCAGACCTTTGGCCCTCCGTGAGGTCCTCCTGATCTTTGCGGCTCCGCGCCCTTTCCCTTGTGCCGAGCTCCCGTCGAGGTTCAGGGCGTCCCAGCCCTGCTGTCGGGGTCTCGGCCTGTTCGCGCCCCCGTCACGCTGCTCACGGGCACTCGGTCGTGCTGCACGGGGGCTCTTGCTCTGACTGGTTGGTGACTACCCAGCCGCCTGTGCTTAGGGGTTCTGTGACAGTTTCGGGCGACCACCGGCCAGACTAACCGGGTGAGGCTGACCCATGTCTGAACTCAGGACCGTAAGTGAATCTGAAGAGAGAGCGGGTGGTCAGGCAGGCGCTGCCCTGGGGTGCCCGGGGAGGGAGGGGGGGTCCGCAGGCCTGGGCTTGGGTGCGGGAGGGAGCTGCAGCCACCCTGCTCTGGTGCGCGTTCTGGTCGCCTGGAGGCACAACAGGGAAGAGGAGCAGGAGCTCCACTAGTCTGAGGAGGAGGAGAAAATTCTGGAAGAGCGTGAGGGTGGGGTGTGCCAGGCAGAGGGGGCTGGAGACGGGCTCGGGATGCTGCCACACTTTTTCCCACGGTGGTGGGGGCGGCAGGCTCTCCCAAGCTTCCTTGAGCGGACGTCCTCAGGGCCGTGCTCCCCGCGGGCTCTTTCAGGTGAGAGGCACGTGCGGGACCCAACGCGTGGCTCTGGGCGCCGGGAGCTCCTTATTACTGCTGGAGCAGGGCGGAGCGGGCGGACGGCGGTGCGGCCCGCGGATTTTCTGTGAGAGACGACGCGTGCTCTTCTCCATGGGATTCCGCGAAAACCGGTCTGCGGCCCAGTTCAGCCTGGTGAAATTAGATCTAAAACTATTTAATTTTGTTTCAGGAGTGTTTTCCCACGGGATGCCCGGCCTGAGGGCACACAGGGATAAAGCACCCGAGTTATCAACAGCCCCGTGCGCCCCCGCGCGGGCGAGACGCGTGCAGGTTCCCTGTCTGCTGGATGGCGCGGGGCCCGGGGCGAGTGCAGGCCTCCTACGGGGGCTCCTGGCTCACGCGCCTGGCCCGCCCCCGCACAAGTCGGTAGTAGGATGTGCCAAACGAGTATTTTTAATTTGCCTGAGCACACGCGTGGGGGGGGTCAGACCCGGAGGGCTGACCGCTCTGGGGCCGTTTTCGGGGGCAGCGGGTGCTGGGCCGAGTCGCTCAGCCTGGCCAGGCATGTGGAGCCCCGCGGTGAGGAGGGCGGTTTCGGACTGTTGCTGCTTCAGCGGGTGTGTCTCCCCTCGGGCTCTGGCGAGAATGGAAAGTCCGAGAGTTGCGAGAACGCCTGGTCCGGGCGATGCTGTCGTCGCCAACAGCGTTAGGCTTGGCGAGGCAGCAGCACGTCTGACCGTGGGGCATAACACGAGTCATCATCGCAGACTTGTGCCGGGATCGCCTGCACCTGAGGGAGGAGTTCACCCCCAAGATGGGGGACCCGTGTCAGGGCAGGTTCCCCGTCTTTGCCACGTGGTGCCCATTTCCTTCCAGCAAACAGAACCCTACTTCTTTGGGGGGCACTCCTCCTTGCTCCCAGCCTACTGGTTGGGTGAGGCCACCCCTCTCAGCTCCGAGGGGCTCTGACGGACCTGATCCACAGAACACCCCCCTGGCCCCCCGTCCGGCTGGAATGGAGGACAGGGTTTGCAGGGCCCAGTGCAGAATAAAACTGTGGGCTGCCATGAGACGAAAGCAGGAGGAATTTCCGAGATGGTGACAGCAGAGCATTCCGCCAAGGGTGGGGCTGTCCCTGGCGTGGGCACCCCTGGCTCCGTTTGGACTGGCAGGAGACATCCCCAGGTCTCCCGTTTCTCTGAGGGGCCACAGGGGCCCTTCCTGCTGAACTTCAGGTAAGACTGTGAGTCTGGAGCTGAGCCGCAACGTGGGGAAGCCTGGACCTCTAGGCCCCCGTGCGTGGCTCGCACGGAACCACGAGGGTTGGGGACAGAGCGAGGCGTGTCCGAATCCTGCCAACGGACGCAGACTCCAGTCTGACCACCAACAGTCCCAGGAGCTGCGACGGGCTTTTCTGTCCCGTGTGTGACCTGATACATCCCCGCCTCCATCCACACTCAGGACTACAGTAGCTGCGCATTTCTGGGGGCTCTGGCGCGTGGGTGGGACGCGCGTCTTCGCTATGTCCCAGAGACAAGCAGCTGTGCAGGCGCTCTGCACCGGGTCCGTCGTAGATGCCCGCGTCGGCCCTGCTACCGCGGCAGGAGAAGCGTCTGCTTCTGCGCGTCCGTGGGAGAAGGTCCTTGTCCGGCTTGTCACTCCCCACCTGCAGAGGATGACGGCTGGAACCCCAGACGGGGATGCAGGAATAATTGCTGAACTTGGCCACCGTCCTCGAATTTGTGATTCTGTTTTAACAGAACTGTCTGCTGCCACGGCCACCACGTTCACCTGGGGAGTGAGGACACATGGCTGGCTGCTTGGTCTGAGAACCCGGAGCGGCACAGGCATGCGGGGTGCCGTGCCAGCCCGCTGCCCAGGACACTAGCCAACCATAGGCCGTGCAGGCACCTTCCCTCTCCGACGCCACTGCTTCCTAATTCCCTGTGGCATTTGGGGTCGTGGCCATCCCTGGGCTCCTGAAGTGCCCTCGATATACCCTCGTCAGTGCTGCTGTCACGCTGCTGGTCCCAGAGGGGGCGTGGCCTAGCTCATGCTGTCCCTGATGCAGGGCTGGGGGAGGCCAGCTCGCGCCTGTGTCACCGCGCATGCTGGTAGGGCCGGGGCCTCCGTGCCCGTGGGGAGTGTGTTGTGACCCTGAGTCCCAGGAGTTGGGGATGCGGGAGGCGGCCACAGGGAACCGGAGGCGTGGTCCTCTTCTCCAAAGCGGGGGAGCCCGAGGCCGTCCAGGAGAAGTACCGTTTAGCCTGCAGGTTTGCGCTCCACTGGTGTCTTTGATGACAAATTCTAGAGTGCCCTACATCTTATTTAATTAAAACATAAGCTTTTGGTCCCAAGGCAGGGGGATAGGAGCCCGTCTTCTCTTTGAACTGAAGAAGTGTTTCCGGGAGCTGCCTTTGAGTGCGGCGGTGCTGAGAGCGGCCGCACGGGGCAGAGCTGTGTTTGGAAGGTTTGCGTGCAGAGAGCTCCGCCGACGAGCATGCCTCGGGGCCTTTCAAGCTTCTGGGGACGCATTTCTCCATGTGTCTTGAAGGCCCTGCCTTGCTGTGATGCGCATCAGGAGTGATAATGGGGACTGTGCGTCTGGGTCCCCGCCGAGCGCTGACAGCCTGTCCTTAAGCGTCAAGATGGCCAGTAACTCTGCCAAGACGCAGACGCTCGTTGGCGGGCTGTCCCTGCTCTGCTGGCGTTCTGCAGTGCGGGCCGCGCCTCCGAGAAGCCGCACCCCGACGTGAGCCTGTTAGACCCCAGCTCACAGACGCTGGTCTTTTCCACGATCACAACTGTTCTTTTCCAAACTGCCCGTCTCCCTACGGGCATGGACTTGCATCTTGCCGAACGGGGTGCATGTGCTCCAGGTCCTGGGGGCCGCCCCGTCTCCTGTCCGGGTCTCACCCTGCGGGGCTAACGGGCTCCCCTGGAGGCTCGGACGTGGGCTGAGAGACGCAGTCCACCCTCAGGATGCTGCAGCCCAACCGGCTTCCTCCCAGACCAGCAGCTACTGGGACGGCTCGGCCGAAGGGGCAGAAGGCGGAGGGTGGAGGCGCCCTTGGCAGCAGAGGTGAGGTGAGGCGAGGGCGACTGGAGTGGACGGTGATTGGCTCCCAGCGGGATCCCTTTCTTCTCGTGCGTTTCCACAGACTCCCTGCAGGGACACCGTGACCTCCCGTAAATATGTGTGGCCTTGATGTTTTTCCCATGGACCGAAAGGTCTTTCAGGCTCTGGAGAAACTCTCAGATGGTCTGACTTTGGGCCATATTGACTGGGTGCTGGGAAGCGCTGACGGGTCCGGGGGACAGCAGTAAAGTGCCATGTCCAGCCTTCCCGGCTGGTCGGACACAGAGCTCTGGGGCCCGTGCCAAGGTCAGTCCAGGGTCCCTGGGCTTGTGACCGCGTGTGCATCTGCAGCCCCCTCGCCCGGACCCACCAGCCCTGACCTGGGGTTTTGTCATGTGGACAGGGGATGACGGAGGGAGGAGGACAGTGGTGGGGAGGTCTGCAGAATGTGGGGGGGCCAGGCCCTCTAGAGGACTCGCTCTCCGGGCACCCAGGAGGACCCCACACCGGCCTCAGACCCGCGCTGAGGCCCGGGCTGTTGCGCACACCACAGAGCCCTGGAGCTTCAGACCTTGTCTTAAATTAAATGTGTTGTTTTACACAAGTGCTTACACAGCCCACTAAGTTCACTGATGGGCCCTGAGCCCCGCCAGGGACGCCAGCCCTCCGCCGACCTCCTGCTTCCGCCAGCATTTCCAAAGCAGTCCGCTAAGTGCTAATCATCCTCGAGTAGCAATGAGGGGTATGTATGTAATTATGGCTCCTATTTTGCAGGTGAGGAAATGGAGACATAGAGGGGTTGGTGGTTCTTCTAAAATCACAGCCAAAGAGATCGACGTGGGGTTTGCGTCCTTGTTACCTGACCCCTGGATACGAGTCTGCGATCTCGTTACTTTGCCTGTTCATTCAGGGCTTTGCTTCACGGGTGGGTTTTCTCCTTCTTCTGGCATCTGCTGTAGGCTGGAATTACACCCCCCCTCACAGTCCTCTGCACCAGGAGAGGGGTGCAGCCCCGCTGGGCTCCACTGCCCCTCCCTGACCTTGACATGTCCTCAGCAGGATGTGCTGTAGCTGCTGCTTCTCGTTCTTCTCACCATTTGACGAAGTTGCTGGAACTCAGCAAATATCTGTACGGCGAAGGACTGAGAGCGTTCATTCGTGCCGGTGCCGTGAGCCAACGGGGAGGGATCCGAGGCTTTGCCGGCGTTGGGTGGGGCAGGCACGGGCAAGCAGGCTACTGGACGCAGTTTCTTTCCAGAATAAAACGCTTGGCGTTTTTAAAGAAGGCGCGCCTTACAAACCATACCAAGCCTCTTGGCTCCTGCTAACGGGAAGCCTGGGGTGTCTGTGGGGCCGATTTGGAGCAGAGTCCCAGGCCGGCAGCCCCTTACCAGCTGAGCAGGCCTGGTTTGGTCACAGAGCATCTCTGAGCCGGTCTCCTCTGGGAAGCTGGGCTTCACGGGTACCTCCACCTGTCGTGGGGGTTCAGGGAAGGTCTGTGAGATGACGAGCCTCGTACAGATTCAGGACTGTGGTCAGGGCGGTGCCATGTTCTGTTCCACAGTCCTGGGTCCTGTGAGCTTTCCTGCGCGTTCCTGCATCCGCCGTGAGCATCCGTGAAGCTCTAGGGAAAGTTCCGGATTCAGACTCAGGGCTCACGTCCCAAGGAAACCAAGGCCTTCTCCTTGGTTTTGTTCTTGTCCCAGTTTTGTCTGGACCTGCCCTTCTTGGGCTTGGCGGCTGGCTCGCTCATGGAGTGCTCAGCCAGGCCGACCCCCTCTGGCTGGCACCCGGGAGGCCTGCGGTGCTCAGGAGAGGTGCCGCGGATGTCCCCCGGGCCGGCCAACACAGGGCACAGAAGAGAGCTCGTCTGCGGTGAACAGCACATGAGCCCTGCGCCCGCCCCGCCCCGTGGACTCGAGACTGGAAGCTGCCTGCGCCCGAGGGCAGCTCGCACCTCGCACGACCACGACCACGTCCCGCTCAGTGCCGAGCTAGTTTTAGGGCGAACCACGTGGACAGAAGAGTTGTAAAAAGTGCAAAGAGCATCGAAATTCCTGTCACTCTATCAAGTTTTCCAAATATATATGTTTATATAAAAATATATATATAAACAGATCGAGTTCCCAAAGAAAACACTGTGAAAAGCCCAGCAAAAACCCGCATTGTCACAGGATGCAGGATTCCACTTGTTTTATCTTCTAGTAGGTTGGATGCTCTGGGGGAGAAAGACCCACTCCTCCGTATTTGTGAATTTCTTGGAAATTTCCCTTTTCTGTTGCATATGCTTGATGCCATGAACCAGTTACCTCCGTTCTGACAAGGGTGACTGCACAGCCTGGGGAAGGAAGGGACTCGCCTCAAACACGGGATCTCGAGCAAATGATGGAGTTAAGGAAAGGAAGTTGGTTTTAAGCAGAATGAGCAGAAGCAGGGGTTTATATACCCAGAAATGTAAGGTGACACGTCATCTCACCTCTCCGATGTCTACGAATCTCTCCATTTAGTGATAACTCTGATTTAGAACTCCGTGGACAGAGCAGAACCTCTGCACAGTGCCCTTCTGGGAAAATCAAGTGGAAGTCGGTGTACGAGGTCCATCTCCGCTCTCGGCGGAGTGGGCTGAGTTCAAGGAAGACCCAGAGCCCCCGTGGAGGGTACGGCTGCAGCAGACAGGGGACCGCACAGGCCGCGGGTGCATGGAGGAGACCCAGGGATGCCGCCGGCCCCGTGGTTTTACCAGCTCCTCATTATCCTCTCCACGGCTCTTGTTACACAACTGAGTGAATCACACTGCCCAAGGTTATTGCTGAGATAACCAACCGAAAATGGTAGTTTCCCCCTTTTATCACACAGATCTAAATGTTAACTAAGTGCTTGTTAGCTTTTCACGTTATGTCGGAGGGACTCATTAGTGCCTCCGTCTCTGGGTATGTGCTCTAAGAGTCTTCAGATTAAAGATGAATCAAAGCGATTCAGTCCTGCAAGTTTTGGATTAGAAATCAGTGTCTCTCTGGATATCATCCAAGTGTAAAATGTAGCACAAATTGCCTTTAAAAATTAATAATTCACAAAATCTATGGGCTAAGCCCAGTCTGGCTTGAGAAGATAAGTAAAACAAATATTGTAAAGTCAATTTTTAATAATCTGTGGCATGGAATTTAAGCACAAGAGAAAACATTTAGCAATTAGGCAGAAGCATTTGGTGCATGATTAAATGTGAATAATAATATTTAAGAACCCTGTACCTTCCTTGCTTGCAGAAAATATCACTTAAAGTTCTAATCTAGCCCACAACACAGTGTGTACTGTTTCTTGGTTTAATGAGCTCCTGTTTCGAGATGGTCATGTCTGAGCCGTTACTCTTACAAGTATTTTTCCATCGGCAGCTCCGTGCCAGACGGGCAAGAAGTGGCGGAGACAGATGTTCGATGAAGCATTGTCAGAGCCGCGCCGCCACGGAAAATAATATAATTAGCTCCGTCACTAGGCCGGTATCCGGTGGTCGGCGCGTGTATCTAATTATTGAGACGGCGCATTTACATCTGACGGGATTTTGTTATAAGGGGTTTATAAGATTGGGAGTTAAGGCTGCTCTCCTGACTCTGTCTACCAAAGAGGAGCTGGCCTCTGGGCTGCGGCTCCTCACGGTGAAGAATAAAATCCCTGATGGGTGATGGCAGGTCCTCATCTGCCAGAAGGAGGCATCAACGTAAAAGGCCGAGGAGATGGAGTAGCCTGAGTGGAACACAGAGGGCGAGCGAGCGCGCGAGCGAGACCGAGAGCGAGAGCGAGCGACAGCGCACACGGTGCTCTCGGGTGTGAGGGGCAGCCTGCTGCAGAGGGCCCGGCTCTGCACCCAGGTCGGCAGGCAGGGAGTTCTGCAAAGAGGAAGACAAAGGGCGGAGAGTGTAGTTCTGGAGGCTTCTATCACTAACCCGCGCCGAGCACCAGAGACAGATGAGAATGCTGTCCTGAAAGGACCAGATTCCGGTGTCCTCTCTGTGCTGACCTCCAACCGCGTTTGCAGGGCCTGCACTTGCAGGACTACAGTGAGTCTGTAGGGGTGGAGGTGGAAGCCCGGTCATCTGGGAACCCCGAGCCCAGAGGCGGGCGCCTGGGCTCTCTCCGTCCAGCGTTGCAGTGGCAGCCACTGGCCTCCAGGGGGAGCGCGGGGCTCCCAGAGCCTGCGCCGCCATCAAACCCGGGGCAGGTGAGAGTCCAGGCACCTGGAGGGGGCGCGGGTCACTGGGGTGGGGCGCCGGGTGGAGGAGGACGGTGTGGACACTTCCACGGACCTGTGCTGGTGTGCTCCAGACGAAAGGAAACGTCTGCGCTGGGCTGGCAGTCTGGCTGTGACCTGAATGTTAGTGTTTCCTGTGCTAAAGCCGAGCCCCCAGGGTGATGGTGTCGGGAGGCGGGGCCTCTGGCAGGCGATGAGGTCACGAGGGTGGGTTCGCTGGGATGGGATTAGTGTCCTTGCACAGGGGACCCCAGAGTGCCCCCTCGCCCCTCCACCATGTGAGGACACAGTGAAGACGCTGTCTGGGAGCCAGGGAGCGGGGTCTCGCAGGCACCGGGCCTGCCGGATCCTGGATCCTGGACCTCCAGCCTCCAGAGCCGTGGGAAGTCCACCCGGCTCAGGTGTTCTCCTGTAGTAGCCCGATGGGCTAAGACACCCTGATGGTCCAAACCAGTGCGGAGCCACACGCCCACGTGTTCTGTGGTCTCTGTCCCTTCCAGGCTTGTTAGGATTTGGAAATCTAAACCCTAGTTACACTCCGCGCAATAGAAATAGTGGATCTCAAGTGACCCAGGTTCTGGCTTCCAGGCTGCCACCTTGTGATGTCACAGAAGCCACCGAAGCCTTCTGCATGACGGCCGGCCAATTTCTAAAAGCCTTGGGAGTGTGAGAGGTCATGAAGGACCTCAGCTTAGTCTTGTTGAAGATCTCTTTTGTTACAGAATTTTATTCTCTGGCTGAATACAAATTTTTTGACACCCTCTATGGGCCAGACATTGTTCTGGGCCCTGGGGATGTAGCAGCGAACAAAATGGGTAAAACTCCTGCCCTTGTGAACTCCCGTGCCCGGGCTTGAGCCATGTCGAGTGTGGATGCATGGTGCTCAGGTAGGATGGCATGGCAGAGGGGGGTACACAGGTCAAAGAGCCACAGCCATTATGTAGCACCAGCAGTTTTCTTTGCCCCTCCCACTGTCAGATCTACCCTGCAATCACCTAAAGAGAACCAAACAGGACACAGTGATGGAAGGTGGTTAGAGGGTAAGGGTCATAGCCTAACCTTGAACCCAGCCAGAATGCTCCTCTTGGGGAGCAGCAAGACCCAGGGAGCATTCCTAGACTGGAAGGGAGGGATGACACATGGTGCCCCATCTTACTTCATCCTTGACCGGCTGCCCCTGAGCACAAGCCAGGCAGTCCTGGAATGTGCTACCTCCCCCTGGTGCCCTGGGAAAAGCACATGGCCTGAGGCATCGAGCTCTAATGGAGAAGTTTTAGGCTTGCAGCGTTCGAATCTGACAGCTGTTCTGGGGAACACATCACTCAAGAAGACCAGTTATAAACTAACATCTCCCACCAAAGCTCTGGAAGCTTCCTTGGAAACAAAGACTCAGTTCTTGACCTCCACACTTGGATCCAAGGTCATAAGAAGGAGCAAATATGGACATCAAAGTTTGCAAAAGAATCAGGGAAGAATCATGGAATCAATTAGGTCAAGAAGGAGATCTCACAGCTTTCTGCTTTTCCATAACGTCAGCAGTTGTAGGTGCTATTTTACTGTATATTGACTTACGAAGACTGTCACCATGGAGCTGAGTGAGTCTCCTGAGGGAGGGGAGGAGCCATGGTCAACTCTATCACGGCAGAAGAGCAGCTGCTGCTTCAGGGGCAGGAGTTCCAAGCTGGTGGCGCACGCAGAATTAAACCCAGCCCGGGCAGCCTACCGGGGAGGGTGGTGAGCACCTGACCGCACACAGTGGTCAGCGCTGGGGGCAGCGACCCCACCGACACTGCGCTAGTAACACGGGTGAAGATAGGACTTAGGGCCCCTAGTCATCCGGGAGCCCAGCACTTGAAAGCCGCCATGTCTCTGTCTGTGTCTCCAAAGAGCTGACAGATTTTACCAGCTCTCTGATGGAAGACGACCAGCAGACTCTCAAAAATACCAGCTCTCTGATGGAAGACGACCAGCAGACTCTCAAAAATACCAGCTCTCTGATGGAAGACGACCAGCAGACTCTCAAAAATACCAGCTCTCTGATGGAAGACGACCAGCAGACTCTCAAAAATACCAGCTCTCTGATGGAAGACGACCAGCAGACTCTCAAAAATTGCAATAACAATGACCACTAATCCCCTAATGTGAACCAAAGAACACAAGCTAATTATTCAGACTGGAAGGAACCACTGGGCTTGCATATGGCACTCAAATTTAGGTGGTACTTGGAGTATGAAAGGCATCGGTATGCTTTCCATGGCCAGACGTCAGACTCTGCCTGTAGTTTGCTCCCTCCCCCCAGTTCCGTTCTGCAGGTGGAAAACAATGGAGTCTTTTCAGAAATGGCCACTTGCTGTATGGTGACATTAACACTCACCCTCCTGGTATCACTGGAGATAAACCCTATAGCTACACAGTCCTGTGACTTAGAACAAATGTGTTTCCCCCACTTTATAGAGCCCTTGAGAGGTGCTCTGACTTCCCTAATGTGGGCCTCCAGCTGGGTGGGGGGGGGCACCAGGAAGAGTCTCTCTCTGCTCAGAATCCCCACAGTCTGTCCACGGGGGCAGATCTCCATCATCTGGCTCCACTCACCCCCCAGCTCTGTCCTTGCCTGGGCCCCACCTCCTGCATGCCCCCCAGTACACAGCCCCACGTCCGCGGCGTCATGCCGTTGCGCATAGCACTGACCACCTCCACTCCTAGAGTTCCTGCTGTCCATGTTTTCTCCATGAATTTGAGCCCCACCCATCCCTCACAACCTAATTCAATTCTGTGTCCTCGCTGAGGAATTCCCATGAGCCTTACAGAGACCTCTCCATCCTCCTCAGTCCTGAAATATTCATGGCCTCAAGCCTCAAGCCTCAAGCCAGCCTCACGTGGCGCTTTGCCGCTGTAGGTACTGCTCATGGGTGTTCATTGGACTCACGGTGACGCTTCTTGAGGGAGGGAGGGAGGGGCCACTCCTGACTCAGCTTTACATTCTCCTTAGTGCCTGGTGGGGTTCCAGGGGAACAGTAAGTCCTCAAAGACTTTGTGATTGATCTTAACTGAGAAATGCAGAATATTAAAATTTTTCATGTGACTTGAGGAGTGAGAGGAGTCTACGGCTGACTACCTGTTTCTCAGTCCGGCGGACGCTGTCTGTCTATCTGGTGCAAGAAGGAAGGCTGCACGGCCCCGACGGGGGCCTGTGTCCGGGCCGCGGCTGCCAGGCTCGTGAGAGGCGACGCTCTCTGCAGCCTCTTCCTGGTGTTACTGGCTTGGGCTAGAGCCCCGTCTTCAAGTGGGGTGTTTACAAACGGCTTGCATATGTCACTGTAGAGTTCGGTTAAAACCTGCTCTAATTTTCCTGGATTGTACCCCAGGAAAGTTTCAGACACGGCAATGAAGCCAGCTTCTCAGTGTGCTCGTTTGGAGCACGTGTAAACTGAGTGCTTTGTATTTCATAATAGTGCATTGGGAGATTGAAAAAAAAGAGAGATAGAGAGAGATAAATAAAGAATAAAAGGCACAGATGGGGCATGGACAGTTTCTCATTGCTTGTTCCATATGATAGAACTCAACACATCTGGTCTGCCACGGAAAGCATCTTTGCACTAATTTGTTTGTCAGTATCCATTGAGAGGACGATCTGTCATCCTGTCGTATTTTGGTTGCCCCGAGATGTTTGAAGACAAGGCTAGCCACAAATTGGAACTGTGGCCACCCGGGAGTGAGTGGTGGAAACCACCAGATGTTCTAAGTAACATCAACTGTGATATTTTTAAAGCTGAAATTTTAACCTAACCTCTCAAAGACATTTAGCAGCTGCATGAGAAGAAGCTAATCACTGTAACAGGAGAGTGGATGTGTGTGTGTGTGTGTGTGTGTGTGTGTGTTCGTCCAACCCTTATTACTGGGTGGCAAAACAATAGAATGGCATGGTCAGACTTCAAAGGGAATGGGTCTTGCTCGATGGTATTTTAAGGCTTTCTGGTCAAAGGAAAAATAACATTATTCCATAATTTGCCTTGGTTTGCTGAAGCAAGAATTGCCATTTCATTGTGTTGCTTCATTTGATTTCATGATGGTGTAATCTAGCCATGCCCCCCCCCATATTCACTTTACCTTATTCACCCCCCATTTCTCAGGACATATTATGCTAAATGGCATTCATCTGTTTAAATTTCTGTCTCCCCAAGTAAGTTTTAACTTTCCTGGAGCACAGAGACCATGCTTTGTCCTGGAACACAATAGATGCTCAAAAATGTTATTTAGATTGAATTAACTTAAATGTGTGTCTTTGGAGCAACATGTAAAATGTGCTAATCCATTATACTTAACATGCTGCCATTTATTGTTCTAAAGATTTCCTTGAAGATTCCTGTCCATGCACTCCGCTAAAAGGTCGCTGTGGAGCCACCATGGGGTGGACAACACTATGCTCGTTCTCCTTTGTGTCTCACAGAGAATGACCAGAGTCTACAAGAAGACGGCCTTTGTTAGAGTCTCCGGAGGTCCCATAAGTTGCCAACTAATGAAAGCCAGCTTTGCCCTTGACTTGGTGACCCCTCAGCTCTTGCTTTCCTCTTACTCCCTCACTTGTCAGCAGGTTAGTTTATAATCTGAATGACGTGATTGAGTTGGATACATTTTAATCCCCATGGAGACATCACGGGCGTGTAGCACACATGCTGGAACTGACTAGCACATCCTGACGCCCGCCCCAGCTGTCGTCTTCCAGCCGCAACTCCAGGAGGAGGAGGAGGAAGAGGTGTGAGGGGCCGAGTGGGTGTGGGTGCATCCCCCGCAGCAGGTTACACAGAAATGCGGAAGCAATTCTTACAGCCGGAGCATCACTACCTTCTGCGGTTCAGCAGGTCACTTGGCACTGTGCTGGCTTCTCCAAAGGGCATGTATATGTTTTATAGTTGATCTAAAGTGACAAAACTAACCTAACATAGAGAATGGGAATTGTGATCTCATGTGTAGAAGAGCCCGTGGTTTAAAACCTGGTGGCTTTCTGGGCTCCCGGGTCAGCATGTAAGTCCACCTGGCACCGCAGACAGATCGCCACCCAGGGCAGCGAACCTCCAGGGGCCGGGCAGCACTGAGCGAGGGACGCGTGATTCTTCAAAGCGTATGATTCTATCATCTGTAAATGAGGTGTTTCAAGTAGAAAAACAAACAAGAAGAAATCTACTGTCCTTCTGGAAATCAGCCTTTTTAATCCTTTGATTTTTTTTTCGTGTTATTTGACTTTGCTGTTGGTGTTGTGCAGAGAACGGATAACAACAGCAAGGACACACATTGATTTTTACAGGTTGGGATGGAGCTGGAGGTCCTTTCCTGTCACCCTGCCCACCCGGGGGGGGGGGTCCTTCAACTTTTTCTTGGTCTCCCCATTGCAGGGGGGAGGGAAAGGAGCTCAGCTCTGAGCCTTCACCCCGAGGGGAAGGGGCAGAGGTTGTTGTATTTAATACACGGAGCTCACAGAGCCCTGGTTCTGGGACAGGGGGAGGCAGGGTGTGCAGTGAAGGCAGCTGAAGGTCGGGCCAGAAGAACAGCTGGGTGTGTAGACAGGTTGAAGACTTGTGTAGACAAGTCTCATAGACCCACAGTGCAACCATTTGTCCCCTTTATACCCCGACTCTGTCATCAGATGAAGGCAGAATCTTAAGTAGGTGGTTTTGTGTCAGACGAAATACAGAGGTGGCCAGCAACTAAGGTGGCAAAGAAAGAGCCAGAACACTGGTCAGTCCCCCAATAACTCTTGTCCTCAAATCCTGCCTGTCACCAACAGGCCCATCCTGGTGGCTCCACCTCTGGTCTCCTGGTGCCTGTAGCCAGCCACTCTCCCAGGTCCTGGGAGCCCTGGTCATTCACACATAGAATAACAGTAAGAGTCACCAGTGATGGAACAGATGCTCTCAACAGCCCTGTGAGAAGATATTATTATCCCCACTTCATAGATGGGAAGACTGGCCCCCGGGGAGTCATTTGTTAAGTGTCACCCAGCTAATAAATGATTATGTTGGGAGAAAAACCAGGTCCCTTGAGCCCAAAGCCCGTTCTTTCCCCATTCTGCCTCACTGTAACCCAAAAGGCATCCCAAGTCCTCACTGCAGTTTCTTCTCGGAAGGAAGTCCTTGCCCACGTGCAGAGCTCTTCAACAGGCGTTCACACATCCTATGTCTGCCAAGGAAGCCAGAGCTCCGGTCTCAGTGCCTGCTGTTTCTTTGTGTGCAGTCAGCGGAGTCTGGCTTCATGTTGCTGTTTATAATGATTTGCTTATGGCCTCCTCTCATCAACTTGAACAACAGTTATTTGCTTGCCCTGCCATCTTCCCTGCTCCACAGACATACACCGATGAGATGGCAGGTTCAAGCCCCAACGTATCATTGACTACCTTACACATAAATGGTCCAAAATACGACATAAGTGACAGAAACTGACAGAGTAAATAAAAAAGAAAACCAAAAAAAAAAAAAACCAACCATGATCCAACAGTACGTTGTTTTCATGAAACTCACTGAAGTTACAATGACATAGGTAGATTGAAAGTAAAGGATAGAAGAAGATATACCATGTAGTCCTGAATTAAGGTATCAGGAGTGTTCGTAGCAAGATCAGATAGAGTAGACCCTGTAGCAAAGAAAATTACTGGAGATAAAAAGGGAATTACAGCAAGATGGCGGAGAAGTAGCAGCTGAGACGACATCAGGTGGCAGGAGATCAGCTAGAGAGCTTATCAAAACATTGCGAACACCTACAAATCCAACGGGAGATCGAAGAGAGGAAGAACAGCAATTCTGGAAACGGGAAATCGGCCACTTTCTGGAAGGTAGGACCGGCGGAGAAGTGAATCGAAAGCGACGGGAGGATAGACCGCGGGGGAGGGGC